>JAULBM010151050.1:0-18154 GCA_032357055.1 Geukensia granosissima | reverse complement strand
CAGAATTTCGTAGTGTTATCTATTGAAATAGATGGCAACATAGAAAGATTTTGCCATAGCAAAACTTTCAAAAATAAAATTTTTAAAGATCAGAAACCAGACCTGCCTGTGGCTGGTATGATAGTTGACAGATCTGGATGATATAAGGAAATTATTTAAGGACAATCCTATACATGCCTGAAGCCATGTCTCTGCTTATTTGGCCTTCAGGTTTCAGAAGAAGATTGTCGAAGATCTAAGCCTTAACTGTCAGTCATTTACCAATCAGAATAATATCTATAAAGAGGCTGTCTAAAAAATTGTTAAGGTCAAGTTTCAGTTCATTTGTTCAATAGTATAAGTTAATGGACGCCAAGTGGTGACCTAAATAGTGAAAATAATTCACCTATTTGTTGCCCCAAATTTTTTTTCTTTAACTGAACTGGACCTGGCTAAAAAATCATATTTTTATTTGGAATAATGATTTAAAATGAAACATGACAAGTTTTCTATTTCCCACCAACATTGTTTGTTTCCAGAACTCGAATAAGAATAAAACACATATTGCTTCTATGTACTTAAGTTGAAGCTGTGTAATTAAGCTGAAGAAATATTTAAATTATAAGTTTAAAATAATACAAGCTCATGTAAAATAAAATTTTTGGTTCTCAGATAATTACATTTTCAAAAGTGCAGGAGGTGGAGTGTTTTCTTGATGTATTTATTTTTCCATATTCTAATAGATTGAACTGACTACTGTTTTTGGTTGTAGATTATACACACAATTTTACCCTAAAACATTTAATAAGGAGATATGTATTTTTAAAAGCTGCCAGATACCTATTTATCTCCATTTTCAAAAATGTTTCCTGAGTCATAAAAGTAACTTTACGTTGTAAAAAGGCAGCTGATTATAGTGAACTGTCTTAAAATACAGCAAATCTAATTTTACACAAGTTAAATTTAGAATAGAATGTGTCCATGGGACACAGATGCCCCCGCCAAAGGTTATATCCAAATTTCAAATCATTCCTTGAATATTTTCAAAAGTAATTGAATGGAAACCTCAAATTTGATGAAATCTGGTTATTTCAAGGGGCATAACCCTGGAACCCCTCAAGCAAAACATGCCAAATTCAAACTTGACCTGTATTTGTTGGTCCCTAACAACATATCCAAATTTCAAATCATTCCTTCCATTTTGTCAAAAGTAATTGAAAGGAAACCATTCTTGGGACGTATGGATATGTACAAGGGTAACACTTGATGCCCCTGACGGCCTAGCGGCTGAGGCATAAAAACAATAATTTTATTGGTTGCATGATAATACACATGAATAAAGATTAAAATGATGCATCGTTCTACTAGGAAAAGCCAATTTTTAACTCTACTTTTTTCTGAAAATTAATTTGCTTCTATCGGTGGTTATCTCATTTCGGAAATCGCTTCTATCCACGGTTATGGTTGGACAAAAATTGCTTCTATGGGTGGTGCCTCCCTTTCCAGAGTGCCTTCCTGGGGGGGCATGTATGTTTAAATGGAATAGCCCTTATTTACTTTCAGGTGTTTATGACAAAGGTTCATTAGAAGTGACCAACTGTTTTGCAGTTCCACACAATGAATCAGAAGATGAGGTAATTTTATACTGTTTGTATAGATAATCTTACATGTTAGCAATTGATAATCATATTTTCTTTAATTGAGATAGTTTAGCATTAAGATTTCAAGCCTTGGTCAGAAATTTGAGGATTAACTAATGATATTGTAGAAATATATCTATCAATGTTCAAACAATGTTGGGGCCTGGGTGGCTGAGTGGTCTGGGTAGTTGATTTAAACTTACCTGTACAGATCACTGTAACTTATCACCTATACAGAGTGAGTTCTCGCATAACTTTGTACCATACAAAAACGGGTTGAGTTTAACATGCATCACATGTGATAAGGTTTGTCAGTTACATGCCCAGGGTTGGTGGTTCTCTCAAGGTACTCTGGCTTCCTCCACCAGTAAAAACTGACTGCAGCGATATGACTGAAATATTGTTGCAAGTGGCGTTAAACCCCAAACAATCAAACAATGTTAGATTGGTCCTCAGATTCTTTAATCGAATGATTTTGCCTTTCAAGTTACAATAATGTCTGAAACCTAGCTAAAAAGTGACATGAATCAAAGTGAGTTTAACAGCTTGTGATTATAATAATTATTGTTCACAGATTGATAACAACTTTTTAAAAAAGTACCTGAAAAGCACATAAGAATTAAAGATAAATAATAGCTGGTTAAAATCAATTATCATAGTCATTAATGAGTGATAAGCATGTGAACATAACGAAAGAGGCCACTATTTATGTATTTGTTATAATCTGATTAAATGTTTAAGACATTAATAAAAGTTGTAAAAAGGGAGATAATCCTAGCATTTACCTGTAGGTCTCACTATACAGTTTACCTGGAATGGCCCCGGGACACAATAGTTTCTTCAAAACATAAGAAATGCTGTGGGAGGGTGTTATGTTTTTAAAAGATAGTTATGTAAAGGTGATATGTTATTCTAAGAGCTAAATATATGTGGTTATAGGAAATTTATAGCAAAAGTGTTCTTGGTGCAGGAATTTTGAGTACTAATATCAGTAAACAGGCCATGGAAAGTCCCTATTGTCCAAAAATATTCATATGATGAAAACATGGATTTTCATGACAATTCAGTCCGACAGATTTTGTGAAAAAAGTCAACGCTCATGATTATATTTTTGCAACTGATTTTAAAAATTGTGTTTATTTCATTTCCAACAAGGTGTAACATGTATGCATCGGTACCTGTATATGTTTGGGCCCAGTTCTTGAACATTGCTTTTTTAACATTGAGTTCAATGGAAAACGTGAACCGTATAGTGAGACCCAATTGGAAAACAAGAAGTAACCGAAGGTGCCTGTGGCATGTTAATATAGGAGGGCAAACGATTGATAAACATTGTATGGTCTTTGTGTTTCATCTCCTCCACAACCATTATATAATAACCTTGGTGACCATTCCTACTCTCTCAAATCAATTTTAATGGTATTGCCAAGGCAACAATTTCAGAAACACTTGTAACACATATTATCCTTTAAAAAATCTCTGTAACTAATGTGCATGTAAGTTTTACAAGTGCATGGGTGAAAGGGCTGCAAGGTGAATGTCATTAAACAGAAAATCTTAATGAATTAATAAGCATATTATTGAGTCTCTATGCTTGCATATGTTATATTTTAGACACACATTTACCTTGTAAAATTGCCTTGATTCAGCTGTCATTTACATAATTTCTATTGTATTGTCTTTTGATGACTGTTGATAATGGAGTACAGTTTCTTATCAGTTATGCAATTGCAAATTTACAATTCAGTAAATAACAATTACTAAGTAAAGTTGTTTTTGCATATACATGTATATTTAATTTTCAAAATCACATTTAGTCATTCAAATGAAATGAGGCCAAATTCACATTGTTAAACCAATACATGTTCACTCATATTAATTTAAAAAATCTTTGGATCTCTATTTTTTGAAAAAAAATTTACTGAGAAATTTTTGTCCTGTAGTTTGTGGGTACCAATTTTTGTGGATTTTGTGGTGCAGATTTACTACAAAGTTAAATTATCAATGAAATACTGTCTTCAATTGCATTTTACTAAGTTAAATTTGAAAACGTGAATTTAGGAACCAATGATATTGTTCAAACCACAAACATTGGTAATTATAAATTAAAGAACTTCCACAATATGTCTTGAAGTTGAAAATATATGACTTAGATGCAGTGAATTATTTCCTGATTCAGATAACTGGAAAAAACCTCAACATAGCAATTGTTTTTATGAATTTAAATAGTTTGGGATGTAACAAATGATTTGTTTTGTTTACATAATTAGATACTTGTTTTTCTGAACTTTCTACTCTGACTAACATTTAGCTGTGATTTCTACCTAACCACTTAATTCTCATGTTCTTTTTCTTATTTTCTTAGTGTTTTTCAGATATCCAGAGCAATTACTCCAGAGACTCATAGCCACGCCCACAGTATAACAGGGGGCACTAGTGGGATAGGTAGTAATGCCGACACAAGCTGGGCCAATGATCCAGACAATTATGTAGAAAGTTTAGTTCCTTATCGTAATCAAACTATTCATAACTACCTCAATCGGACATATCCTTCAAGTCACATGATTGATTTGTACCGTGGAGAGACAGGTAGCGAGGAATCATTCGGTCAGGATTACAGCACGTGACAACTTGCGTTGGAGTAAGCAGAACTTATTTTTGATAAAATACACAAAGAATAAAGTATTGCAGAGAAAAATATTTGCCAAAAGGGTACAATGGTTAAATTAGGAGTCAGAAGAGAAAAAAATACTTTTGAGAGACTAGAGCTTCACAGTATTATTAAGATGATTCCGTCCGATACTGTTAATGTGTAGATTGTCAGTTTGCAATAGATTTGAGTTGATAAACTGTACAGAAGTAGAACTACAGTATAATTGAAATGGAATGTGTTTAATTGTAAGTTATTCTATAAGGGGAGCTTAAATGTATCAAAGAATCTCAGATTTACAGTGAAAAATTATTATAAATCATGAAGAGTAATTTAGAAATATAAAGATTGCAGTTTAATCCGTCAAAAGTTTTCTATCTTGATTTTTTTTGTAAATTCGAGAAAGATGAATAAAAAAATTGATACTAAAATGATTTCTGGATTTTTCTGTAAATTGTTTGTTAGGATTCTTATTGCATAAATTGATATTTGTCTCTTGGCAAAATCAATCGTGGTTCTTGTTACAACCAATGATATTAAAGTTTAGTATACATGAATTAATTATACTGTAGTTTTCATAGAGACTGACATTATGCACTAGTTTATTAATGCAAATTTTTAATATTAAAACAATGATGCTGCTTTTAAGGTGTTTAATCATTTTTATGGTGCCAAAATTCATGTGGCCAATAGTGTATACAATTTACATGTTTTTTCAACAAAGTTGAAATCCAAAAAGCTTTTTAAATTTAGAATCCTATAATGCTTAGTATTTTTTTATTTTATTTTAATTTAATAATCAAGAAATGTCTTAGTTTTATTCTTGTTAAGTACATTGTAGTAGATAATTTATTTTACAAGTGCCATTTAAGAAATCAAATACCATATTCTTCACATTAAGTGCTCAGGGCACTGGGAAAGTAAACCAAGGGGAGCTTATGTAAATCAGCAAAATCTGGACTTTTTAAGTCGGTTTGGAATTATTTTTAAGTTTTCGTAGTTTAGAATCATCTGAAATGAATAATTATAGATTACCTCCCCTACATTAAATGTCTCTCGATATCAAATTGATGTTTTGTCAAAGAATTTTCTGTTTTCCATCTTCCCATACCAGGAAATTGTGGTGTTCTTAAGAATTTCAATCAAAATTAAGGCGAGGATGTACTTATAGCAACAGGGAGCACTTAATATGAGGAATATTTTATTTTTAACAAAATTTCACTAGATTTGGGACCTTGCTGTTTACAGCAGATATTTATAATCTCATTGTAACTTATAAAAGTAGAAATACAACAATCTATGTTTTAGTATTTATTTCTATACTAGTGTATTTTGACACAGATAGATATTTTAGTGTATTGGTATGATATATCTACAAAAGATAGTTTTCAACTAAATGAAGCTTTCAGTGATGTTTTTGAAAAGTTTAAGTATGGAAGAACTTGATCACATGATTTAAAAGCTTACCTGAATAAAGTTTTAGGTTTTTTATTTGTTTAATAAAAGAGTTCATAATTCATTTTAGCTTGAAGGAACAAAAGTTTTAATAAAATTTCTAAAGGGTATATGATTCTGTAGTTTTCAGTTATTATATTACTCCAGATAATTTTCAACATTGTGTATAAGGTTCCCTGCTAAATGTTTTGTTAAGGGAAATTTAAATGCATACAGTAAAAATCATGTGAATCTCCACCAATATATAGAAACTGAAATCAATAGGGTGATTAAATTGGTTTTTTTTATCCATAATATCTTACCGGCATGTACCTGAGGTTACGGAATGGAAGGCTTGTATTTAAGAAGAAAGCTATCTTTTGATTCATTCCATGTTCGGCCTTCAGTTATGTCTTGTTTTGGTTGATTTTCGTTTGTCATGGGTTTATGTTTTATCTGGGAAATTTGTCAATCTAAATATGTTTAATGTCACCTAAATGATTTTAGTGATCGACTGGACAACTATAAAGATAAAAGATAAGGAATAAATGTCATACTCCATCTGCATAAGAAATAGAGGAATTTTTTTATCTAGAGGTCAAAGCCTGCTCTTAAATGCCCAAAATAAACTGTGTACACCTAGAATCAAGCAACCTGTTACTCAGTATGCAAATATGGTTGTACATGTATAATATTATTTTATACCTTTCTTTGGGTCAATAGACATTTTTGTAATATAAATTTTTTTATGGCAAGTGGCTTTCATTTAATATAATTGTGATGTCAAAGCAAAAATATTTTCCATGACAAATTCCCAGATTAAATATAATAAGTCACTGCATTCTATTATTTCCCATTTTTTGTCAGATTTTTATATACCCGGTTATTTTTCATTTTAATTTTTCAAATTAAATTCATCCATTTGGGTTATGCTTATTTATTTCAAGCTCCGGTAGGAGAGAACACTAAAAATTTAATGTGTTAGATGTTAACAAATTTTGATTAAAAGGGTGTGTGGGTTGATTTTGTTAACTCTTTTGGCAGTGGAGATGGGACCTTAACCAGTATTTACAAGAATTACTTGAGGGGTGCAACATTGAAAATTGACTTGAGAGTGAAAATGATAGGCAAATCATTTTGTTCCATATTTTTTTTTATGAGGATGTGGCAACAATGATTTAACAAACTGCAGTGACCTTTATATCTTTATATGTTTGTTGATTTGCCTATGTATTTTTACTAGTAGTAAATGTAGATCTAGTTTATAGTTCGCCATACATCCTAATTTTAGTTTCGTTAGATGTTCTCCTTATTTAGGATTTACTATAGGTGAAATATTCTTAACTGTTGTCTACATTCACAAGTAGATAATTTTACTTTTCACACCGAAATATGTTATTTATAGAAAAATGGTCAAAATTTGTTATTAAATTGGTTTGCAGAGGCACTGCTCTAATCCTGCCATGTTGAGATTAAGAAATTTGAATTTGCATATTTAAAATAGAAGGGTCAAGAAATTATATATGAGAAGATACCAATTAAATACTGAATTTCTGTTATGATGGTCCAATAAATTACAGATTTAATTTCAGAAAATAAAACAAATTGGTGTTATTTATATATATAATTTCTTTTTTTTTTCATAAGATAAACTTTCTGCTGTAATTTTTATTTTGACAAATTAACCTTATATTTTGCCCCCAAAACTAAACCAATTTCTTGATAAATAGTGGACCAATGTTCACCAAATTTATGGGTTTATTTTCAGCTTTTTCTGATTGTTTTCATATTTAAATTTTTTTTTATCAATTTTATAAACAAAATATTAAATAATTGATTTATGACCAAGTTGGATGCAGACAAGAAATAGTTTAATATTGGCAGAATATGATAAAGCATTTACCATTTAAGTGGCATTTTTTCCATCAAGAAAAACTAACATATTATTAACATTCTAGTCCTAATATGACATTTGAAATATTCTACATTTCAGAATATGTACATAAACATTAACACTTGTTTATCTATTTATTTTTGCAACATTTTTTTCATTTATTGTCATTATTCCTTTGTTTTCTGAGCTGCATTCCTAAGATTTTCATTTATTGTCATTATTCCTTTGTTTTCTGAGCTGCATTCCTAAGATTTTCATTTATTGTCATTTTTCCTTTGTTTTCTGAGCTGCATTCCTAAGATGTTTAATTGCACCTATTGAAAAATTGTAAAAGTTTCAAGAATTTGTTTGAATATTCTTCAGTTCAATCAGGTATTTTATTGTTTTTGCTAAATCATTGACTTTATAACATATATAAACAAAAATATGTTTAGTGCTTTTTAAATCTTGGATGAGATTAGCTTGAAAATTTAAATCAAGTCACAGACTACTAGTAAAATTGGTATACTGAATTAGACGGATTGGCAGTTTTCTTCAAACATTTCATCTTCCTATTTATATTGTTTTAAGGTATTTATATTGTATTATTGTGCTAATGCATATTTTTATTCTTGCTATGTTAATGTATATGTGGCAGCTTAGTTGCCATGGAAACTGTGATAGAATTATTGTATATACCGTCCATTTACTTTTATTTTTTTAACATTTATATTTCACTAATTACATTCCAAATATGTTATTATAGGATACTAGTTCTGTTTGCCAAATTTAATGCCTATACTGAAAACATTTTTCTAAAACTGATGTTTACCTAATCAGAACTTTACCTGTAATTGCTTTGATTTTTTTTTTATTGATGAATTTTATTTTCTCCCTGATGCTGCGGTGGTTGAGTGGTCTGGATATCACATGAGCTTACATAGCTTTATACAAAACAAACAGAAAAAATGCACTTGTTTTGCAGTCTATGAGAAAATCACTTTTGATAACCTGTCTAAAAACGATGGGTTTTTTCACCTACACTCCTGCTTCCTTTGCCAAAAAAACTTTTACCTTCATTGAAAAATCTATAATAACCTAGCTGTAAAGAGAACTTTTTGTGAAAAAAAAAGAATCAATTTTAGAAATTTAGGTATTGGTGTTATTTTTGGCATACAGGATATGGTGTCTGTTGGGTTACTGTTAAAGAATATTTACATTTTTTTATTCCAAATCATAACCTACATGTTTTTTATACAATTACTTGTATCTTACATGTGTTTTATTTTAAATTTATTCAGTATTTATTTTTTTTAGAATTTTAATATATTTTTAGAATACACAAATTCAAATTTTTTAGACCATTCAATGTTGTTTATTTATATTTAATTTCTAACTATTTGAATATAAGTGCAAACCTAGAGGTCAAAATTTTTATTACATGTATTTTAGATTTTTACAATTAAAAGCCGAGCTGTTGTATGTTGTCCGGTTGTCAACAATAGAACATGGCATTTCTAGGAAAAAATACATCATCAGAAAGAAATTAGTCTTCAATGCAAAAATATATACTACAAATATGCTTGCCAACTGTTTAGATTTTAGTGAAATCATTACAATTTTGAAGCTCAAACTGTAGTATTTAAAATTTGAAACTTTTATTTTTTCTGAAATTATTGAGGATTTGTCATATGTGAGAGCTTGGCAGTAGGAAGTTGTAGAAAATTTTCTTTGGGATACATGTATTAGTGATATGCTTTGCATTTTGATGGCTTTAGGCCAAATATTAGGTAAGTTGTTAAAGGACAGGGAATCACATGTTATTGGTATTTACATTAAACCTTGTATTCTCTTACAAGAAAATGTTTAGCCTTTAACAGTCAAACAATTTTATATTAATAAATCATGAAAATATTTTATTTCATTTGTTTATTATTAGACCCATCCTCAACAAATCATCTCTACTATTTATACAATGTACACCTGCAAAGTTTGAGTGGTATATAGGAATCACTCAGTCTATCCACATAGTTTGTAAGTGCATTTACTTCAAAACCGTTTAATGGATTTCAATGAAACTTTACATGAACATACATCACAATGTTTAAATATGCATATAGGAAGGAATATGTAGAAATGCATAAAGGGAGGAAATTCATCTTGGCACATTCCAAGGGCAGATAATCCATAGGGGAGCAAAAGTATCTGTTGTGGGTTTTGCTCACAGTAAATCCTGTTTAATGAAAACAGGATGAAGATACAAACGCCAGCATCCAGAAAATAAAATATAAACAAGAAAGAACTTGATAAAACAAACTGTGGTTTGGTTTAAACTAGTTTCTGGGTATCCAAACCTCCATTGTTTATACAGTCAAACCTGTTTTATTTGACCTTCCAAGGATCAGCTTTCAATGGAATTTGGTCACATTAGACCAGTGATCAGTAAGTACAGGTTGCACTACAAAGGGAAATAAAGAATGAGATCACAATCAGATTATTGCTTAATACAGATTGTTGCAAAGGCTGGCTGGTGCTCATCTCAAGTGCCGAAGGTCCTTGGTTCAATCCCAGCCCAGGTCAAACCAAAGACATTAAAATTGGTATTTGCTTGTTCTCTGATAAGCATGCAGCATTGAATGGTAAGAGCAGAGGCTAATTGACACAGAGCCAGAAAAATGTTTCTGGGTAAAGTGGCATGTCTTCCTGCTGACTCTAGCACATTACAAATCCGGCTAAGCATGTTGCTTTAGTACAAATCAGGGTTCATCATTATTCATCATCACTCATTATGTCTCCCCTTCAAACAAAGGGAGACATTGTTTTTGTCAAAATCTTCTCCTTCTTCTCAGCAAACTGTGTCTGGACCACAACTTTTTTACCTTTGCCTGAGGCCTTTGATATTTGCTATGTAGCTGAAACATATTAAGACGATGTGTAGCGTACCAAGGTTGTTGACCTTTGACCTCGAGGTCAAATAATAGATTTATTAAGCCAATTGCTTGTCTTGGCTAGAACTTTTTTGCTTCTATACATAGGCCTTCCATATTTGGTATGTAGCTAGAACATATTAAAATGATGTGTCAAGTACCAAGGTTGTTGACCTTTGCCATTGACCTTTGACTTCAAGGTCAAATGATAGATATTTTTAGCCAATTTCTTGTCCAGGCTTGAACTTTTTTTGTTTCTATACCTAGGCCTTTGATATTTGGTATGTAGCTAGAACATGAAGGCAAGGTGTTGTGTTCATTGTTTGGTGACCTTTGACCTCAAGGTCAAATATCTGAAATATTTGCTGTTTGATATGTAAAAAGTAGGATATTATACAACGATAATCTAGTGACCTGTGACCTTGAATGCATTTCTTTTCATGATTATAGAACAGTATAACTGGTTTGGCATGCAACATATTGAATTGTTACTAAATGTCTTGTGATAGGAGTTATAATTTGAAGGGGAGACATATGTTTTAGTATATAAAACATTTCCCCCCTAGTCATAAATATGCTCTCATCCTGAAAATGCATAAAAAATTTGCCGCTAGACGTTTAGCACCATTCAATCAATCGATCTTATAAAGATTTGTGTACATGTATTATGGGAGTTGTGTTAAGTAACTGAAAATTCAGTCAAACAGTTTCTCCAAAATCCAAAGAGCAATCTGCTAAACTTAATTATTTGATATTTATTGGGCTGTTTTGTGGTTATACTAAACTAAAGTTTAGAAAGTCATCAGAAATCATGAAAATTTGGACTGTTTCCTGGGTCATTTAATATTGGACTGTTTTAAGGTGAAATAAAATAACTAAAAATCATAAAATATTGAAATGTTTCATGGTTGAAAGGAAATCACCAAAAAAATCATGAAATATTGGGCTGTTTCGAAGTGAAAGGAAATCCAGAAATATTAGACTTTTCATTGATGAATGTAAAATGGAAGTTTTCAAAAGTTTACCCTTAGGGTTAACCAACAATCAAGAGCAAAAAAATCTTAGGTCCAATTACCTAGCAAAATATAGAAAAAATTAAATTAAATTTTTCAAAATTTTACTCTGGATGATATATATACATGACAAAGAAGCTCCTGGGCAAGTTTTATGCAAAATGATAAAAGTTTTAACAAAGCTATTCAAGTTTGAAAAAAATATAACTTGAAAGAAATCACGTTTGGATGACAACAGCGAAGGAATTATGTCCCGCCTTCAGCAACTTTCATATTCCATTTATCCTAGCAGTTTAGTAGAAGACATAAATGTGAAAAGTGACAGATAAATGATGAACACCAAGTGAAAAAAGCTCACATTTATGTAAAAATAACTAATAAGAATACCAATAAAAATTTTTATTAAAAATCAATGATTGCATATGAAACATTTTTACAATATAACAGATAATAACAAACAATAACCTCACATAAATTACATGATATGACCTATTAACAAAGCAATACCCATTACAAAAAGATAACCAGAAAGCCTGTCAAATGTGTCTAATTCCTATTCCTCAATCGGTTTCTAAAATTACCTTTTCAAAAACACCTTCATTCAAATACAGTGTACTCCATTATAATAGCGCACCTCACTTATCACCACATTTTTGCAACAACCCCTTTTCCAAAATTACTATTGTTTCCATGTAAATATTCCCCTTCATTTAAAGCCACTCTCCCATATCCCCAGCATTTGGACTAGTCCCAAATGTGGCAATATAACGAGAGTGTTATGTATTCTTTTCAGCTTTTTCACAACAGATGCTGGGTCTATTAAATTGTAGTTTATCACCTTTGTACCTTTATAGTATCCCTGTGGAGATTTATGTAAGTCTCAAATTAAAAAAAAAAATTATTTTTGGTAAACACTGACTAAAGGTGTGATTTTGGGACTGAGTTAGGAATAGGTATTTACAAAGTAACAGGATTCTCAGGATATATAAAACATATGACCAAAAAATCCCACAAAATTCAGTTAATTTTCAATGTCTGAAAAGTGTTAGAGTATCTCCATTATAACATTCCAGTCCAAACCGGATAATAAAATAATCACTGTAGTTTTATTCCATATTTTTTTAAATTCAGTTATCCAAATGTTAGGTGTGTTGAAGAGTATTTTCATAATGAAAAATCTATGGAAAATTTGAATGTAAAGGATATATTAAAATATATGGGGACTATTTCACAAACCACCCTAAGACCTATGCAAATATTTATCCTTAAGATTACATGTGACTTACATTCAAATAACTCTTACAAGTTACAAGTGTTATGTGAAACATTGGCCATGTGTTGGATTAGAGATGTTTCCCTGCATTCTAAATCTATTCTGAAACAACCTGGCAACTCTATGGGATTTCAAATTTCATATAATACATTAGGCTGCATCAAGTTAATTTTTAGATTCTGGAATAGACATGTTTTCCTGCAATTCAAACTAACCTGAAACAACCTGCCAACTCTATGGGATTCCGAATTTCATATAATACATTAGGCTGCATCAAATTAATTTTTAGATTCTCATTTACACTAACATATAATCATGGGGAGGACAGTTGAATTTTTAAAATTTTTTTTTTTCAATTTAGTAAATTAAGATAGATCCACCATTTAATGACAGAAAGTACTTGAATAAATGTTAAAAACCTTCAGATCAAGTGTGGAAAAGAAAAATTTTGCAGAATTTGGTATTTGGAACTCAAAATTTGTATTAAGAGTAGTTGTCTAAGATAAAAACATAAATAATCATAGAGAAAAACATGTCCATGGAACACAAATGCCCCAGTCAAGGCAAACAGAAGTATGAGGAACCTGAAAAAGGAAGACAGGGTTCAATTCACCCTGATTATGCATCAGACAAAAATATCAAATCAATCAAAAATACACAACCCGAGAAACTTTTGATGAAAATCGACGGACGTTCAGACAAGGGTAAAACAATCTAAAGTTTTGACATGGTCCCTATTGAGATTCAGCCAGCCTGAGATGAGAATCTTAGATATCTTGAATATGACATACTTACAAATGCATAAACAAATGTGAACATTTTATTACCACAAGTCAAACTACGGTCTGTTACCAATTTAGATAGATTAAAAAAATAATCTACTCGACTCAACGGCCAATTACAGTGACATTTTTAGAAATCTGATATATGCTACACTACCACTTATGTTATACAACTGCAATAAATCAGGTGTAAGTGACATATCCTTAATCAACACAGAATGAATGACATTCACCAATGACTCCTGTCTTGTGTTGCCACTGCAATATCAGGTATTTATACTTTGTGACATCAGATTTTTCAGGAAAATCTGTTATCAGAATTTTCTATTGTGCCTGAAATTCCCATAAACGCAACGTCACAGAACAAAAATCTTATAGTACAACAGCAACACCAAATAGAAGAATGTGGGTGTTATTCATTGTCAAAAACAGGTATCTGGGAACACTTGTATTCATAAGTATTGCACTGGGACTAATTGCATTAAAACTTGGAAATGGGGATAGTTCTGTATAAGTTAACCCTTAATGAAACTTACTGTTCAATAAACAATGAAGTCTGATTTCCCAATAATTTTGCATTATTCAGAAGAACTTAAACTTTCCTGATTACATTATGATAAAAAAAATATGCTACATGCATGCCAAGAAAACACAGAATTAAATCAAACATCATTTGTATAATATAATATCATATAATAACTACCATTATCACCCTCTACACATGAAGTACAACTGATGACAAAAAACAGTGTCTCACAGCTGTCAAGCTTTCATAATTGAATTGTGTGAGATTTTAACTAATAAATGATTTATATTAAACAGTAAATTTACATGCTACATCAAAGGAAAAAGGAATCAGAGGAATTAGCCAACAGTTTGAGGTAAAAATGCATGAATTATGCCACTTGTCAGAATAAGTGTATCCTAGGCTCCTTTATTGCTTATGTTATTCCATATTGCTCCATATGACCATACATGGACCATTGTTGGTTTGTGGGCAGAAATTTTTTACATGATTTGACAAATGTCCATCTGAGGACCATTTCATTAAAATTCTATTGCAATTGGTGCAGTTGTTTCAGATATCTTGTTGTATATTAAATTCATTCAATCAATTATCCATAAGGTCCTATGTTACAAGATTGTATAATTATGGAGAATTTATTATGCAGAACATATATATAACCTCTCATCAGCAAAATAAGAATTAATATACAGGAAGACTATCCAAGATCCAAACATCCCAAGCACCCCAATAACAAAGCTAAGCTATGCCATCAATCTTGGTTGGTCAGAAGAGATGCTGAACAAAAATTTTATATTAGACCATGTGAAGTCCAATTTACCAAAATATAATTGCATATGTTTCAGTAATTTCAATGAAGAAGATTTTCAAGGGTTTTTTTTTTTTATAGCAACCTTCATTTAAACATGTGTGGCTGTCACAGTAATCCTGCTTTTAAAATAGAATTTTGATAAAGGAAAATCTAAGGCCTATTCCACCAAAATTGAAAAATTTTGAAAGATGAATGCCCCTTTTTTCTGTTTTTAGTTATAAGGACCATCCTGAACAGCGTGAAGAAATGCCAGACAGAATTTTGTAAAAAGACAACACCAAATATTAGTGCCAATTGGCCAAACTGTTTAAGAGAACATTTTTATTCAATGGACAGATGGATGATGCAAAATGATGGCAATAGCTCAGATAAACATTCTTACAATGTCATTTATACATTTTTCACACTTGCAGAGAAAAAATACACATCTAGACAGTTAACACACCAAATGAGTTGTCTCTGAGTATGCAAATGAGTTATTATCTTGTATCAAAAGCTTTGGTCTTTCAAATACTGTGCTATTTTCACTGACCTCCCATTTAGTATCTACATTATACAAATGTACAAACAAAAACTATTTCATTTACATTTTGAATAATAAATATTTTATATTAATCAGTAAATTTACATGCTACAATTCATAACATTCTCATGCGTATACCACAAATAAACATTAAAACATTTATATGATATATGATAAAAGATTTCAAAATAAGGATTTCTTCAACTCAGATCATGGCCATTGCAGCAATAAAATTTTCAAAAACTGTGAACGAAAAAGAGAGCTAATTTAATTGAAGAACATACATATTTGAATAAATTTAAGCCAAAGATTGCAAAGTTCAAAAGGTGATTCTTCAAACACTTCATTCAAAGGTTTCAAACCTAACATGGGTTTTAACATGGTCGTCGCTAAATTAAACAAGTGAAGTTAGTTAAAATTAAAGAAATAATTTAGTATATCACAAATAATATAACCTAAATTTAGGGCTTGAAAGAAATAATAAGGAATGCTCATCTATACTGGAATGCTTGTGCAATATTATACAAATTAAAATTATCTAATCAAATTTTGAAAACTGCAAGTGATTTTCTCAACAACAAAAAATTACCCACAAATAAATTCAAGCTATGAATATAACCCACAAAATCATAAAAACACAGTCTACTTTTACAATGAAGTAATGTGATACAATGACAAAAATAGGATTTCGTTTCAGTAAGGGGAAAATTTTATTGGTGGATATTTGGAGGCAAATAAGTTCTTACTTCTCTAAATGGTTCTGTTAATTATGCTCTAGCACTTTGAAAGTAATAAATGAGTTTTTATGTTTGATTGTAACTTGTTTTAAATTGTACATTTAGTTATTGTTACATTTGAATGTCATGACATTTTATTTTTGGAGCTTTTTAATCTGTAGATGTTTCAATCATACCACATAAACTCTGCCAATCTGCTATTGATCATGTAATTGATAATCTAAAAATAACATTCTAATGTGTCAGGGCTTCAAATTTTTAAAGTTTAAATGAAAACATGATCAAGTAATCATGATATTATACTAAGGTTACTATGATTTGGCTATCGAAGCTGTCAAAGGACAAACCCCAGTCTTTTTACGGACACAGAAAGTTAGATTTTGCTGCTAAGATTGTCTCTGTATTATTTTCTGTTCCAGATGCCATTTCAGTAAATGATTGCTAGGTTTGCTAGCATGTTTAAATTAAAAAAAAATTTATGTCATAAAATCCAGGTCTACTGAGCATGTGCTGTTGTTTATTACCGGTACATATTTAAAAAACATTAAGATTAAATACAATTTTTTTCATTTAGCATTAGAATGGAATTAACAGTATTGTATTTGAAGAATCGCCAGCATCAATTTTATATTTTTATTTTATAACAGGTCGCCAATAAACTCAATTTGCGACCTTCAAATCTTCAATTGATGCCAGCAAATCTTCAAATACAATACTGTTGATCCACAAGTTGAATCACATTGTTACAGTCCTAAATTATCACAGAATGCTTCAATAAAGTAGGTTAATACATGGAATGTGACAAAATTCAATGGGATTCAAGGGTGATGCCAGCAACATGAAGAAAAATTACTGGAGTAAAAATTATTTTAACTTGCTTGCAACTGATACAGCAACATTTTTTGCTAGCATCATCATCAACACATCCCATCACTATCACAATTGGAATATCAACCAACTAATTGAGATTAAATATTAAAATTCATCATGCAGACTCCGTTTTACATCAACAACTTTACTATCAACAAAAACGTCCCTATGATTAAACATTTCATCCATGGAAACCTTGTTGTCTTTATTATCATCTAACATCTGTAGAAGATTAATGGCTTCTGACTTGGCTTGTTCTGGATTTCTTGGGTCAATGTAATTCTGCAAAAATATCACAATGAAACTTGTTTAACTAGGAATATGATATAATATTTAAAAGAAAGAGTATAGAATGTATGACACAGAGACACAAGCCACATTGGATATATAACAACTTTTCTAAAGCCAAATCTAACTACATGTTAAGTGCTTTACTGAATTTACCTTCATCAGACATACCAGGGGTCAAACATAGTTTGATTCCTACATACCCCAAAACTTTGTTTGCAGTGTATAAAGATTGAGGACTGAACTATTTCAAAAGGGGCTGACAGGGATGAGAATCTATGAATTGACTTGATATGGCCTTCCTAAGGTTCCAATATTTTATTTATAATAATTGCAGCTTTATTTTTTTTCAATCCGAAGGGCTCATTTAAACTTAAAAATCAATCGCTGCACAACAGTTGCGAGATGTCATGCAACATCACATGCAAATTGCTTGGTGTTTTTGTCGTGCCTTGTATACTTTTTATCATAGTGAGAATTACGCAATATCGTGCAGTAGTTGTGCCATGTTCAGGTGACAGTTGCGAGATATTGTGCAACGAAGAATAAATGAGCCTTAAGAGATCTTAATAACTCAGGTGCTTCGCAAGCGCAGCATGATACGACATGTTGACATGTGAAAGGTAAACAAATGAACCTTTGGGTAAGTGTGGACACAGTATTTTGTTGGACACAATAATGTGCTGGACACAACCCTTTGACCCCTATATACAAAAAACTGAAAAATTTTACCAAGAAATGCTTCGAGTAATTTTTTTGCATTTTTCATGAGGAATCAGTTGGTAAAAACCCCATGGAAATCGTGTGAAAAATTAAATTTTTCCATAT
>JAULBM010150939.1:0-18155 GCA_032357055.1 Geukensia granosissima | reverse complement strand
CTGGTGGAACATTGATCCCCAAGGGTATTCACCAGCCCAGTTGTCAAACACAATGTTTTACAGAAATTTGCTAGAATTCTAAAACAATTAAAATTCGGAAATGCCTCGAAAAGTAATGCACTTAGTAGTTGTCCCCGACATCGGATTTGGCTTCCCTTTTCGATTTGTTTGGATCTGAATGCTTCTTTATCTATATTTGAATCTTTGGCTTCCTAGGTTTTGGTTCTAATGCCACTGATGAAAGGTCATTCTTTGGAAATGTGCATCTACAATACCTTAATTTTCCATATTTATTTAACGTTGCTAATTTTGTATTTTGAAACCATAGAGTCGATATCTCTGCTTATGGAACATTGGTCCTAGAGAGTATTCACCAGCCCAGTTGTCAGACTTGTCTGACATGAAATTTATCAAACAATGTTTTACAGAAATCTGCTGCATTTGTTAAAATTCTAAAAAAAAACTGATAATACGGAAAGGCCTCGAAAAGTAAAGCAACAAGTAGTTAACCCTGTCGTCGGATTTGGCCTCCCATTTCGATTAGGTCGGATTTTGATATATTTAAAATGTATTCTGTGAATTTACTAGTAGCATTTGAAACTATCAAATTTGATATTTTCATTATTCTAAATATACATGCATTATTTCACATGCTAGTACAATTCCATAGGAGGAAACTTGTTAATTCATTGTAATTTTGAAACGAAAATTATGGATTTTCTCTTACTAAATTAATATTCAATTCCATATGGCTTTTATTATTGAAAATTTTTTAACGCCTAGTATTCTAGAAAAAGTCCACTGTAATACTTTTATAGCCACTTGAAACATCGTTTTGTAGTATCCGTCAAGACGCCCCGTGTTTAGGAAATGCCACGTCTTAAGCACGTTAAAGAGCCCTTGTAAGAGCTCAGTTGAGTGGTCAGTAGGCGACTAGTTACAAGGCTAAATTTTCCGCCCCTATCCAACCCGCAATTTTTCCAGTGGCAGTCTAAAAGTCCATCCCTTACCGGTCCCTTTGTTAAAGTCTACATACTGATTTATTGTTTGCTAATTTGTTTCCGTCCTGAATATGCATGAAATATTTCCCACTGGACGTTAAACAACAATCAAGGAAAAAAGTAGTCGTCCGAAAATCCTATTTTCAAACTTTCAAGGGACATGAATCCTGCGTGGCAAAAGTCTGAGATATGTTAAAAAGAACTTAACTTTATTTTGTGAAAACCATTAATGTTTTTAATAGTAGCAATGCTACTGCATAAGGAAACATTAATTAGGTAGTGATTGGGTTAGACAGACGGACAAATCGGCATCTTTATGTTCCCAAAATATTTCGGGATATATAAAAAATCATAGAAATGAAACTAAAACCGACATAACTTCGCTGTGACACAAAGGCCTTCTTTGTTCTTTTTAAATTGCAGTATATTTTATCGTAATCTTTCGTTTATGTTTTTGTTTGTGTAACTATGTGTGTTTATCATTTGCTTTTGAATTCTGAAGTAGAAAACAAAACGAGTGAGTACTCTTCCGAGTAAATTTATTTTGGTTCTAGTACTTTCTGAAATTTTAAGGAAAATGAAACCAGAGGTTAGCTTGTCTGACATGAAATTTATCAAACAATGTTATGCAGGTGTTTGCCTAGGCGCTGAAAAACGGTAAGCCTTCAAACGAATTGCACAAAGTAGTGGTCTCAACCGCTGGAATTGGCTCATAAATTCGATTTGCTTGGACTTTAACACTTCTTTTACTTTGTTTGGGTCTCAGTTTTCTAACGTTTTGGTTCTAATGCGACTGGTGAGAGGTTGCTCCTTGATATATCAAATTTACCAAATTCATAGGTAAATCTGTATTCTACTAATCCCACCAGTGGAGGAACAAACAAAAATTTCCTCAGAATCGACATCAAATGAGATTAGTATTCTAAAATTACCTTTGAAATCATCTGCATTGGATGTTAACACGAAAATGTTGGTACAGAAAACGTTGACAGTATCAAACAAGATATATCTTTCGAAAATGTATTCCTATTTCTGACGGCTAGTTAAAAATCCAAATTCAATTAATATACAAACAAGGTCTCCTTAACCTTGAACCAAAGTCAGTTTTGTGATTAACTGATCCTTCTTTATTATTTAAATAAATAAACATATATATTTTAGTAAACCATATAATAAATATTACATTTAATATAAAAATAAAAATAAAAAATAAACAATACACATATTCGAGCAATATTATTTCCTAAAACAACCATTGCATAATAACTTATTTGGAACAACAGTAAGGGATTTATCGACTATGATACCAAATATTAGTTTTTTCGTTAAACCTTTCAATTTAAACTACAAAAATGTTCATGTAAAGATAACTTTTATCCCGAAATCCATTACCCCAAAAGGATTTTTGGAGAACCAGCAATAAACCACCGTTGTAATTGTTTTTGGTCATAATCAACATTTGAAATTCGCCTAAAACTACTTTGTCTTGTCAAGTTTGATATCGTTAATAACATACGGCATACCTGCTGGAACAAAACTGAAGCTATGATTCCGTCCTTCTATAGGCTTAAATCATTTGATTATCTCCTTTGAGACGTTGTTCGATTTAACGTTTTCTGTCAAAAGTGTCCAGTTTATAAAGCGGCAATTTCTTTCAATGTGTGCACCCGTTCAAAATGGCTTTTCATCAAAATGAATTATTTCATATTATTTTAACAAACAGTTACTTCAAATGTGACGTTTTGTAAAACCCAATTTAAAAAATTCAGAACTGAGACGAAAGGTTTCAAAGCAGCCAATAACTAACAATCAACATTTAGTCAACCACATAGTATTTTCAAGATAAACATAGGAAACTTGGCTACATGTATAATGCAAACGCACACATCGGAAATAAAAATAAAATAATTCAGATTATACCCGTTTTCAATGACTAGGTATTGAGCTTTAGAGGTAAAAAATCCATTACTGTAAGAAGTCATCTGGTCGGAACGAACTGTACTGAGAAAACAATGTCCGGGAAAGGGTGTCGATTCTGTCCAAGAGGAAATATGCATGTTCATATCTTGCAGCTCTCTCTAGGTTCTGACATAGGAATACGTTATTTGTTGTAACTGATGGTAGCTGAAATCCCGCTATATTCATGATGGTAGTGACTTCACACAATATAGATTTCACACGATTTTCAAGACGATGAAACTGTATAGTGCTGATATAAAGATCCGGTATGAAAGTCTTCAGGCCGCGTACAACCTCCCTGGTTTCAAGAAGTACGTTCAGGTGTATATTGACAAGACGATCCTGAAAAATAATTGTTATTATTATCTGCATTCTTCCTTCCGTTTTATAACATTTTTGGTATGAAATATGTATTTCTTTTACAATTTTTAGTTTAAAAATGTGTCGTTTTTAAATAAAAAATAAATAAATAAGATTTTAAGTGTATGCCTAAAAATACCAGAAATTAACAACGGATTTGTTTCTTGTAGAGAAGATATATTATATCAAACGTTTGATAGGTTTTTCCTGTCAAGGGGTTTACTCCGCTGTACGATATATTTTATAGTAATGTTGACCATTACGCCCAATATGTAAGCACAAACACGTGTCTTCCCGATACATCGGACAATCAATTCAGGGTGATGAAAAAAGGTAATAAGGTGGGTGTCTTTAAAGGGACAGAAACCTCTTACCTTTTCGTTTGAGTTCACTGCCTCTGTCGGTGTGTCCGTATTGTACAATCCGTTTTTATGTCTTTTAATTTTCTGTGTTAAGTTTCGTCTCTGTCTGTTCTCGCTTTTCTTGTACCGGGACTTGTTTCGATTTCGTTAGACCCTTTTGTTTTATTCACTTTCTCTTCAATCAAATGCGTTGAACAACAGCATTCGGAGCTAGCTCGAAAATAGCGGCTTATTGCTACTGCATTTTCGCCTGCATATACCTAAGTGAGGTCGTGAAATATTTTATGGACTGAGGAACTTAATCAAATTATACTCAAATTTACTTTTACATTGGTTTGTCATTTGTATAAGTAAGAATTTTACCTTCGCTATATCGTTGTTCAGCATTGTGGTGTTTTTGACATAGTCAAGACATGGCAGCTGGGTTGTTGCAGAATTAATGCGTGTTAATCTAGGGTAGTTTCTTAGCTGAAATATATACATTCTGTATTTAATATTTAAAAGAGAGCATCTTGAATATTTGGCAGAAACAACCAGTCTTGCTTGTGCACTACATAATTTTTCGTTGCCTTAGTTCATTACTAGATTTACGTGGAGCACGAAACAACTTTTAAAAAGATAATGCCTTGTTTTTTATAATCTTATCACATAGATTTTTGATAAAATAGGAAAAAAAACAAAGTTTGTAAATGCCTAAATTTCACTGGGTACGAAGCGCTTTTCTGGATTAACCTTCATCAGGTACATTCGAGACCAAATGTTGGAAAACGGGGAAACACGATATCTATCTTCAAATAACCCTACATATACATAACGTTTCCAAATCATAGTCTGGACATCAAGTAAAAAAACCAACATTGTTTAAAGCCCACATCACACAGAAAAAGTCACAATGAGATCAAAATGATTGTTGAGGTAAACAGGTCTATGGGAAGATGACAAAATATGGGGTAAATGTCAGAGAGACTGCACTACGACCATAAGAAAGAGGGAATTTACAGATCGGGTTGTCTCCACATGGCCTTCAACAAAAGTAGAATACCACTCCTTGTGAAAAGCTCTAAATCGCCTCAAATAAAAAATCGAGTATACGTTAAATAATGCTACTCTTACCTGAATATTATCAAAAATGTACATATACATGTAACTAAACATTAAACACAAAGACAAACCTTTGACCACAATTCCTGACTTAGATAGGCACATGGGACATGAGGTGGAATTTAACTTTTTTAGTGGTACCAAACCCTCTCCCAGCTAGTAGTCAAAGGAAAAAAATCAAAGATAATAAAACCAATTACCGACGAACAATAAGGAAGTAACCCAATCCGACTAGAGAGTACCTTAATATCCATAAAATACTAAACAAAATAATGCAAAAAGAAGATACCTCTCTAACTGAAGCTCGCAGTTACTGAAAGCTAGCTCAGGGTGAGATTCCTGAAGATAAGACATCAAGCCTCTCAACACGAGATGTCATCAAACACAGTATGTGCGGCGATTTAACACTGTTTTATCAATAAACGTGAAGAAAGACAAGATGGATACAATGACAAATTATTAATATGTGTTATTTGTAATCAAGTGATATTCTTAAAATTTTCTGTACCAACAAAAACAAGGTGTAATGTTTTGACTACTTCTTCGCTTGATATAATTTACACAACAATTGTCAACCTTTACTCAGATATGTTGCTCATATACATACATTAAGGTTACATGTAAATTAGCTATAGGTATACATTAGCTAATTTAGATCTTAATTGCCCGAATTTTTCTGATATGTAGCTTCTGAACTTTTCAAAAACGTCTTTCGCTAGCACTGTTCCGAGTACCTAACTGTACTTATTTTTCTGCTATCGGTCAAAGTTTTTGTTTAGATTATACTTACCAGTGCCATTTTGATGTTTGTAGTTATAGATAGAAGTCGATCTGCCTTTTGTGCTGTTCTGCTGAATGCCCCTTGTAAAGCTGTTTGAATATTTTTACTTTCCAAAATAAAATGACTTCTTCTTCCTCCGCAAAAATCATTATCAACGACGTTGGAACCCCTTAACCTTACAACTGTCAAAACCATTAAATCTATAGAATAAAATACAAATAAATGTTTTAAAAAAATAAAGACAAAAATAAACAGAATAACCAGTCATTTTTGGCCAATATCAAATTGATTTGTATGGGCTTTAGAAAGAAACTGGTGAGCATCGCAGCTAGTGAAAACGAATTTGATATTGCCCGACAAGGCTTTTTCATGGTATGCTCTAATTCATTTGAGCATTTGTCTATCATTTAAAGTTTTCAAATTTGATATTTTAAATATTTTCAATGAACGTTGTTTACCTGAAAGTGAGTCCTTAATGTAATTTAAGTGTATTATATCCCTAGAAGTAAGGAAGCGCTGCCCATTTTAAAAGTAGTTTTATGGATATGAAAAGCTATGGGTTAAATGTGAGACAGACTACAATCTAGAAGTTTTCACAAAGCTTTCAACTAGGGTGGAATACCACTTCTTGTGGAAAGCTCTTTAATTGCCAAAAATAAAGTGTATACGGAAAATTAAAACCGCTCAGCTGAATATTATCAAAAATGTATAAACAAAACATATAGCACACAGATAAACCTATGGCCACAATTCTTGACTTAGGACAGGTACATAAGACATGTGCTGGAGTTGAAATAGTTTAGTGGGATCCCACCTCCCCCCCAACGCGTGGTCAAAGGAAAAATCAAAGAAAACAAAAGCAGTTAAAGACGAACCCCAAAAACCAAACAGAATGGTGGGGTAAAATATTATTGCAAATACTGTTATTGACAGCCCAATATAAACATTTCACATTAGACAAACATTTAGTCAACCACTGGCACAACCAAGTGAAATGAAAAAAAACTTGCAAATATAACTGTAAATTGTTTAATTTGAAAATCCTCCAACAGGTGGTCAAAAGAAAAAATCAAAAGAAAAAAAAATTTAAGCATTTAGAATTCCCAAAGGTATGCGGTTACCATTTTGAATTTAAAATATTTTGCTGGTTTAGACACCTTGATATCGGGCACACGCCTCCCAGTCTGGCAGGTAAGCCTAGGATAGGGAAATCCCTTATCATTTGTGAAAGGTGTCCCCAAAGTTAAAATCATAAAAGAGGGGTGCAAGATTATTGGGCACAATTTTCTGATCACCAGATCTTTCAGTTAGTACGCGCAATGGTAGGGAGACAGAAGTTTTCAGTAAAGATAGCTCCTTCCAGATTAGAATCAGATTAGTAATAAGAAAACATATGATAAGGTAGGGGGAAACTACTTATAAATAAAATGGGTTTGAAACTCGAGTTCACGAAAATTGATGGTTTCCGATTTCTGAAGGTACATTTCTACTCTTTTTGACAGGGATACTCATCGGCTTCATCATGCGCCGGTTTGTATTTTTTTCCCAATCTGTTTGCTTTGTACGATTAGCAGCGATGTTATGTAACAGAGAGGATAGGGAATATATGCCAGAAAGACACAATTATAGATTTTAGTAAACGTATTCGTTATATTCATGGGCAAAAAATGGGCCTTAACGACCCACGTCTATTGCTGATTTTTGTGAAAATTTATTCTTCGATGGCTTAACTTTTGCATTTCTGGTAACGCCAGGTTATTTTTGTTATATTTGCAAATGAATATGATTTTTTCCCAAGCAATAGTTATAATGGTAACAAAGAAATCCAATTTTCCCAATGAATGGAGAAAAACCGAGAGTATGAATCAATATCCGAAATATACCAAAAATTATCGGAACTTTTTTGCATTTCATTTTATAAGAATTATGAAGATTTTTTAAAAGGATTTTTTTTTCTAAAAGTGAAAAGTAAGAGACTCAGTTCAGTGAAACCTACTTTCATAAAGTTTAATTGTAGCTTAAGAAACGTGATTTAACACGGGATATCACATTCTAAGTTTTATGGAAATGTGGTTAATAAAGTTAACAAATTAAAACTAAATCCTTTGGAACTTAAAGTTGTTTACATAAATTTTAAATCTTTGAATATGGTTTTCTTTGATACCAACATTGATTCTTTTGTCAATAATGATTTACAACACGTCAGCTGTGCTGGAATTCCTGTTAAAATGTAACGATGAACTAAGAAGCATTAACAGAATCATCACACTTTAAACAAATAGGAGCCCAATCTAAGCTAAGGGATGCGTCTGCATAATAAGGAATAGCATAGAAATTATTGATAATTTTAACGGAAAACGTAAAAGCAGTTAAGTAATGAATCATGTCAGAAAAAAATCTTGCTACTGGGCTTTGGAAGTCCACCAGCAGTGATAAACACTTGGTCTAGGTAATAATGCCGGGTAATAGAATAACACTCATCCTTGTTTTACATGATCTTATAATCATTTACTTACAAATAATCAGAGATGGCATATTTAAGAAAAATTTTAAAAAATATCTGTCTTAAATACTGAGGCAAAAAGTACTAGAAAATCCATTTTGAAATTTACTTAGAACTGAATTTTCCAGTATTAGTTTGGCCAGACACAGTCCTCTTCCGGTCATTTTTCAGAGGGACCAACAGTACTTTTAGTCAAATAACAAAAACAAATATTTCATTGGTTTGGGGATATAAGCAAAGACTTACCATCTGTGTGTGGACTAGTTTGTATAAATGTTAAAATATTCCTTTTAGGCACGAAGTTTAAGCACTCTTTAACGAAAAACAGGAAATAGTAGAAAAGACCCCAAGACTAAGTGTCATTGACAAACTAGCGAGCAATTGTAAAGTATCTCTAACAGTAATCTGACACCAGCAATAACTATAACGCATTGACCTAGGCTTTGAAATCACCACAATGGCTTATTACTGTAATTTTGTTAATTGTAGCCGGAAAGTGAAGAACTGTTACGGATATTTAACTGAAACACTTTATCGACACGTTTTTAAAACAGGTTAATAAAACTTTATGAGTAAAGGTACTAGCCTAAGAATTATTGGAAAGCAATAGGAAAACCCCAAACCTTAAAACGGCACACACAAAAATACTTTAAACGAGAAATCAATCTATGCAAAAACATTCTAACAGTTTAAACAAAAACTAGCTCACGAAAAATGTATTAAATAGTGTAAAGCCCCTCCAAATAACGATAAAAACATTTGGATACAGCAAAACAATGACAGAGGAAAGATATATGAAAAACTTTTCCTAAGATTATAGGATGATCGTTTACCTTAACAGATTAATCGACGAAACAAACAAGTACGCTCTAAAGGACAAGAGTCATTAATTCACGTTTGTGGCCCAATAATTGGCATAAAAAATGAAAAGTGGCTGATATCCATTATTCTAAATCTCTTGTATTTAAAATGTCTATAGAGAGTAAAACCAACTGTTCTACAACGGTCTCGTGGCCCATAGAAATTGCATTATATTTGAAAATACTAATGATTACTTAATTTGATACAATTTTGTCGATTTTGATGTAGACAGCACAAGAACAGCATAACAAAACCTTGCACAATTAAAGGTTTATCAAGCACAGAAGTTAAGTAAAAATATAATTGTGATGTTTTTTGCTGAATAAAACATCTCCAAAAAGTTTGTATTTTGACATTCTTGTTGAAATAGTCAAATGTACAAATATATAAGTATATGTTGAAAATTGTTATAATATGGTTATTTAACAGCTTAACAGTATTTTCACAACTTTTTATTGTGTCATAAAATCTTAAATTTGGGCCAAATTTTGGGCTATCGAAACCTATACTCCATTTGACATATTGTTAACCGTAAAGATCAGTTAGTTAACCAACATTCAACCAAATAATCCATCAGTAAACTGACAAAGCGTATGAAAGAAATACCAGAAGAATTAACATCAAAAGACTTCACCATTCAGTTATCGATTGAGTGAGTTTACTCACTGTGTTAATATAAATTAATATATTATCATCGATGCTAATATTCCTTTAATGGAGTTTTTGTGGTTGTTATTGCTATAGTTGATTTACGTTTTTCATATTTGGTGTGGGTTCGCCGGACATCCTGGCAAATTTTTTTGATACGTGTAACTTTACCGGTTGTGACCAACATCGATTATGAATATACACAGGCTTTGTCTACTGAATACACAACTAGTGCCACTAGTGGGGCAAGAGTTGCTTATCCTTCCGGAGCACCTGAACTCACCCTTGTTTTTGTAGGGTTCGTGTTACTCCAGCTTTAGTTTTCAATGTAGTATTGTGTGTTCTATGTTTGTCTTTCATTTCATTTTATTGGCAATGGTCTTGTCTGTCTTCTGACTTAACGATTTCTGTTTGCCCCTTATCTTCGAATTACTTTTAAGAAAGGTGATTATATTAACATGTATCTATTCATTAGGATATTCCAATTAAGTTTAATTCTCAAAACTGGAATCCAGCATGAAGGTTGGTATTACAAACATTCAAATCATAGTCATTTTATAACGAGGTCAGGTATAATTAAAGAAATTACTGCAATTATAATACATTATGTTTCCAACTCTATTTTGATCTCAATGTTAAATTTTTTTTTTAATATTTAAGTCGTCTCAATTAAACCATTTAACTAATATTCTGATGTTATTATTGTTATTATTAGGCAAAAAAATGTTGTTCAATTGAACCACGTGCTGAAACGGTGAACAAAAAAAAAAAAAAGAAAAAAACAAGAAAATCAAAATTAACATATAAAATCGATTGTCATTTTATAACAAATGTTATGGTAACAAACGGAAATCTTTAATCTAGCTGTCAAAAGGGGTCATTTGATCACCTGTAAAGTTCCGAAGTGACGTTATCTTTTTTTAATGCGTTACGGGACAATCGGTACCTAGTTTTGTTTTGATAGATTATGTCTAGAACATAAACATAATTTCCTTAATAATAAAAAGCTTTTTACAAAAAACATCTAGTCGTTAGACTCATTAAAATATACGAGATTTTTTTTTCAATCGGGGTCTGGAGTTAATCCTTCTGTTATATTTAACTTCTCTGCCCTTACAAACTGTGAGCCAATTGAACTCTTCTCCTTTTATGCCATTAACGCTAGGACAATATGGCCAACAAAAGCTTTTTTCATTTAGAATAAGGTAAATGGCCCCAAATTTCAAATGCAGTATTGCCTTTGTGTTTTTTGTTCTGTTAAATGTTTTTTTTATTATATTCAGGTAAGAACAGTATTGTTATACGCATACACGATTTGGAGCGATTTAGAGCTTTTCACAAGGAGTGGTATTCCACCCTTGTTGGACCTTGTGGAAACCCATTTGTAAATTCCTCTGTTTTTTTCCGTGGTTGGAGTGTAGTCTCTCTTACATTTACCCCATTTCTTTTCATTATCATAACAATACAGTTGCCTGTTTCGATCAGTTTGAACAACCAATAACTGTAGCTACAGACAATATGTGATTTTGGTTTGTCATATGAAAAAATATCGAGGAAAATTAATCCAAAAAATAAGGACGTTTCATTTGAACTTTTAGAACAACCTAGATTCATTAGTGACAAAAAATAATTTACTTAGGTAAAGATTGTGAAGCAAAAACTTGTATTGCCTAAGAATAGTGTTTGTATGTTCGAACGAAGCATCATCTAGAATTGCACTACCAATGTCCGATATATTAATGCTATTGATGCATAGATTACGCCTTAATTTTAATATTATTGAGCTATTACTATGATCTATTTGTAGTGTAATTTTTGACGGTTTTAACAATTATTTGAAATCAAAATAAGCATCAGAATTGTGAGAAGATTACTTTTAGCATAAACAGAATGTTAGTTGTATCTGAACAATTGTATTACTAAAGTTTAAAATGACAGACAGTAAAATAGAAATAGTCTGATAGCCGATTTTCATAGGGAAATTTTATTTTTTTGGTAAAGGAGGATTTCAAACTTGTATTCTACACTTACAGAAAAGAGTAATTATATGTTTCATGGCAAACATCTGTGAGATTTTGTTATGAATTTTTTGACAGTGTGCATTTTATAGTATGTTTTTTTTAAATGTTGGAAAATTCCTATCCAGGAAATTCTATTGACTCGAGATATGTTTTGACATTGAGAAACAAACGTAAAGGCCCAAACCATTTATGACTAGTCCATTAAGAAACAGAAAAAAATCAAAAATTATATGCCCATTTCTTTTTTCGGAAATGCTTAATTTTCGTTGTTTTCAGTGTGTTTTGAGTAAACTAATATTGAGTTTACTCTTTTATGATTTGACTAATACAATTTATCTTTATCTGTGGTCAGTAGTTGTTGCCGATCTTTTATTATTTATGATTTATGATTGACTCTTGGTTAATACAATAAGATAATGGACACAATCTGTGAGAATAATTGGCATATTACATCTGTCGATAACATCAGACTTTTCATATAAAAAAATACGTACCTGTTTTGATAGTCCCCTGTTAAACATTTGTCTCATTTAGATATCCGCCTACTAACTCCCCTTTAATCTAGGGGGAAAAAAACAGCTGAACGTTTGGGACAATGCACAGGGATATAACAAGATTTAAAGATATAATAAAATGAACAAGCACATGTTGTTTTTCATGGTCTTTTCCAACTAACGAACGGAAGGAACTGTTTCCTTAACAGATACAAAAACGCAATATTCTTGTAGAATAATGACTATAAATATGTTAGCTTTACAAACAATGAAATCTGAATAAAACTGGAATATATGTCTCCTATCATCTCTTATACGTACAAAAACCCCACCAGAGGTGTAATTTTTCAACTATACGTATGTAACTAAAGATTCCGAAATTAACAGCAACTGTCCATGATTTTGTGACCATCTTAGTTTGAAATACAAATATGAACTATGAAAAAACCTATATACGCTTATTGATAAAAATGAAAAAATAATTTCAGATAAATCCTGTAATAAAGGTCTGCCTTTACAAAAATATATCTAAAAACATGGAAACAGTAGATATTCCAATTAAATATCATAAAACAAATTATTAAGATACAAGTTCAACAGCCCATTAATATCGTAATTGTCTGTCGAAAGAAACTAGCTGTGTCAGTTAGAAACGTTCCTTATGCAAGTAGCAATACAAGGTTTCCTTCAGTTTGGACAAAATACATGTTTGCAATATCTTTGCACCCCCCAAAAAATCGTTAAGAATGATATTATTGGGCTACACTCGCATGTCTGAAATGGCTGTGACCTCAATATTATTATCGTCAATTTAATAGTTATCACATGAAGCTGTATGAAGATGAATAAGGCCGATTTCTTTCTGATTAGCTCAATTTTAGAGGTTCTCCGCAATGAAATTAACAGTTTTCACACTTTTCAAGCTAAAAACCTGACAAAACTGCAAACTGTGATTGAACATCTGAATGTTACCACCAGTTAAAGGCTGCATCTGCCAATATGAAAGTTCCTACCATGAACTGGTTTCCTAAACTTCATAAAACTCCATATAATTTTCGGTTCATTTCTGCCTCTAGTAAATGTACTACCACTTTCGTCTGTGTTATTTACTAGTTCTCTAACTACCATTAGAAGAAATTCGAAGATACCAAAGGGGTGGATAGAAATCGTTAAGTCTGAAGACAGACAAGACCATGGCCAACAAAATGAAACGAAAGACAAATAAAGAACACACAAAACTACACTGAAAACTAAAGCTGGAGTAACAAGAAGCCTACAAAAACCAGGGTGCTCCGGTAGGGTAAGAAACTCCAGCTCCACTAGTGGCGTCCGTCGTTTTACTGAGTAGACAAACCCGGTGTATAGTCACATAGGATGTTTGTCACAACCGGCATAGGAACGGACTTGCATTCACGACAGTGGGAAGATATCCATTGTCATTTGTGAAATGGATATTTCGTACCGCTCAACTAAATCATGATGGCGACCGAAAAACTTCCGGAGTGATGACTCTAATCGTTCCTTGAGAAACCCTAGGCTCAGTAGATTTCTTGTCAGCTGTAACCCTCTATCAATAAAATCCTGATAGGAAGCACAAGCCCTGGAGTAGCTTATCAACTGAGAAATGTACACTCCGTATGCAGGTGCGGCTGGAATGTTGTTAGACATGAACGGAAAGTTTACAATCGAAAATGGAAAACATCTCACTTGTCTTAAAGTTTTGTTCTTAAACCACCCTTACTGTCGATTTCTAGGTGTAAGTCTAGGTAAAAAGCAGACCTTTCTGTTTCTGTAGTATCTTTGATTTCAAGTTCAATGGGGTAGATGTGGTCAACACAGTCACCAAATTTAGAGTTATTCAGTGAAAGGAACGGAGCGTAAAACCAAAAGATTGAGCCAAATTGTTCTCTTTTTTCTGCAGAAGGCTTTGTATAAAGTCCGCTTCATACGATAAAGGAATATATCGGCGAGAAGGTGTGCACAGATGGAATGCCGACAGTCTGTTAAAACACACGACCGCCAAACATTACAAAAATGTTGTCAATCAAGAGATCGAGCATTCCGCAAATGTCATCATCCGGGTACATTTTGTTAGAATCAGAGTGGTCAATAACAAATAAGTTTGGATTGTCCCTCCCTAGAACCAAATATTTGTATCTGCGTTTGCCATCTTTTTTAACGAAAAAGAAGTGAACTAAGGCTATCAATTTTTCTTTGAGTTTTTAATGTGGAATAGTAGTATACAAGGTAGAAAAATCAAATGTTTTGGTGGAATTGCAAGAGGAAAGGGCCCTTGATTTGAGGCATTGTAACGGATCTTTCGAATTTTTTAGAATCCACATTTGGTTCACGCCACTTCTAGAATGGTTTGTTTTACAGTCACTCTGGAGTCCGTTTTTTACTGCTGATAGAATAACTGTCAGTAACTTGGAAAGAGGTTTTCGGAGCAACTGGCAGACCCTGCAATGAAACTTGCTTGTAAGGACAATTGTGAAACTTAGTAATCCAGTAAAGTGAAGGAAGATCGAATTCTTCATTTTTAGTTGAAATACCAAAAAAGACAAGACTGACCAATGATGGTCAAGGATTTCTTTTTTGGTAAGTGTCGTTGGGGTATAGGTTGGGTTGCCAAGTGAACTGTCAATACCTTATTCCTTTATCAAGCAGTTTATGTAGTGTGATTTACAAACAAAAAACAATGTTGTTTTGGGCTTTATCGGCCGGGACGACAACATATTTGTCATGTAGCTCATAGAGATGTCTGACAACATTCGGATCTTTGAAGACCGATTTCGTTTGTGTATTCATAGATCTTTTTTTTTTCCTCTTCTTCTTGCTTCGTCCACTGTCTGGCATAATCCTCGTCCGAATCCATAAGGGTCTTGAAATTAAACTTCCAGTTTATGGATTTAGGCTTACGGAGCTTTGGCTCTTTGAAAAACACATTTTGTAGAGAAATGATTTCGACAATGTTCAGGTCACCAGTATTCACGTGGCCAGCAGGATAATATTTGAATTGGGAACTTTCTTAAGTGCAGTCCGGAGGTTAAGACTTAAAGTCGTCGATGCTGAGATTCTTCAACAGCTGTTTGTAGTTGAAAATCTTGGTTGCAAAACGTGTACTTCTATTAAGACTATGTACGAATCGGCAACATATAGTTGGCATAACAATAGATACAAACTGCGCACCTTTCTTTGCAGATTTTGTTTTATACTGTTATGAGTTTTAGTTTATGGCAAAAAATTTTAAAAATCCAAACAGGATTAATTGGACAAGTTTAATACTACTTCTAAAAAATTTGATGATGATTTAGCTTTTAATAATCCAAAACGCAAAAGAAATTACTTGAAATAAAATCTAATTCAAGTAATGAGTGGACTCTCTGTTGAGATTCCGATTTAAAAATTGGACAGTGTTGCTGTGTTTGTGCACTAAAAGATGATTTTTCTTTCCTATAGTTAACTTTCCGTTTCTTAATGGGGACCTGCCTTTGGCCCATTCTTATGGTGTTTATATTTCTCAATCGTTTCTCAACCCGTGTTTGGACTAAAGTTCCTGTCTTAAATGATCGCAACCTACATCTCGTTTTGCAGCAAGGATACCAATATCACAAGCTTCTCAAGACTTTTACAAAATATTTATAACCTTTACAGAGATTTAATACAAAATATGGCTGCAGATGTAGAATTTTGATACAATAAGGTATCACACAGTCATTGTTTGGAAACATTGCACATAAAGCTTAAAAAAATGATCCATTGAAACTTAATATTCCAGGTTCGATATTGGAGTCAGAATGTAACATAAAATTGTGTCCCCATCAATTTTTGTCCACTTAAAGAATTGTTTTCTATGATGAAGTCCAAGGATGGAATACAACACATTGATAATCATGAAATATTGTCCTCTTATTTAATACTGAAATATTTAACGGGAAGGACACTTTTACACAGAATACGTTTTTGACTTAGAAGAACATTAAAACGATGGTAATATTATTCTTATTTTTCTCTTTCTTGAAAGCGATGGATAACCTCAGCGCCCTTAATCGAAATCTGCTGACAAAAACATAAATTTGCTAACGTATTGCAACCACTCTGTAATGCATGCTCTGAATAATGTTTTAATTAAATGTGTTGCTGTGACATTGTGTATTCTATAAATTTATCTTTCTTTCTTGTCATCTCAAAAGATATCTTCTTTTGTTACCAGAAGTTAACAATTATACAGCGATATCTCGATAAGTATACAAACTTTTTTGCCATTGTTTGCGACTGATCAATACCTTTGTCGACGTAACCGTTAAACTCTACAAAATTGAATGTCGATAGACAGAGCGGAAACAACCAACAATGGTATGATACTGAAAAGATTGTATTAAACATTATGAAACGGATTATAAAAATACAAGTACTTTTCATGTTATTTCCAAATTTAAATGCAAAATTATTCATAAAACGGACGTTCTGATTATAGTAATGCACTGCCTGTTATGTCTCAATTTTATTAAGTAGTGCCATATCTACTATCTAAAACTATCATTGTTAACTTTGTAATAAATGGTATGAAAATTCATCTATCAATTACTCTTGGATTTTGAAATTTCCATAGATATTTAAGACAAACTAAAGCCTGTCCACGTTAGATCCTTTTTTACAACAGACAGTTATGATTTACCTTCTCTTTATGCCACTTATTAGGAAAGTTTTCATATCTAATCAATTGGCCGATCAAAAAGTCTGGCTGTTCTAACATTTGCTGCAATAAATATAATTTTTAGCGATAAATCGTTTTTTAACTTTACTTGTTGAACATCATCTGACATGATTACAGCGGTTGAATTCATTCTTGAATTTATTTATGAATGAAATGGAAATACGGTCTATCTACAGCTAGTTAGCATTTCAATGGGCACAAACTGCGCTCCTCTCATTGCAGGCTTATTTTTGTATTGTTATGAATCACAGTTTAAGGCAGAAATTTAAAAAGACCTTCCAAAACCGTATGTGGACAATTTGAATAATGCATTTAGTCGTTTTGACAATGTTTTAGCTTTAAATAAACCACAGTTTAAAAGTGCAAAAGAAATTTATCTTAAAGAACCTTTCTTTACTGTCAAAATGCTTGAATTTCTGATTGACAACAATTTTGCAGAAATTGTTTGGCGAGCTTTTAACAGACCGTTGGCATTCCATTGGGCACAAATTGTGCGCACTAGCCGACTTGTCAATTACTCTTATGAAGCAAAAAAATCATTCAGAAACGCCTACGAAATAACAAAAATAAACTGGCCAGATCGTTTATTTTTTACTTTTCGCTATATCGAAGATGTTTTGTCATTGAATTATCCTGTGTTTAGTGAACATCTCTACCAAATATATGCCAGAGAACTAGAAATTAAAGAGACCACAGACTCAACAAAATCTGCTTCCTACCAAGATTTATTCCTAGAAATTGACCAGGGAAAAATTGTTTCTAAGATTTACGACACACGGGATGACTTCAACTTTCCTATTGTAAACTTCCCATATTTATATATGCCAATATTTCTGTTTCCCTTGCCTACTGGGTTTATGTGTCGCAGTTGATTCGATTCTCTCATGCCTGTTCCAAGTATCAGGATTTTCGGAAGAAAGCACTACTGTTGTCGCTTAAATAACTACAACAAGGATACATCTTATCAAGGTTGAAGTCGTCCCTCCTAAAACTAATGGTCGTCATCACGAATTGGTTGATCTATATGGTATCAGTGCACCTCAACTAGATATGGACCTGTATTGGACACAAATTGATACTCCGGATTTTGAAATCATAATTTGACTCTGATTTTGACATTAAGCACTCCACGACAGGCGCTGCACGGAAGACAGCATATGCTTATCATTCATATGTACCTGATCCCAATCCTGTTTTGGAAAGGGGTTCGTGGATTTCAAGACTTTATAGAAATAGGAGATGTGGCATGATTGTCCATGAGACAGCCACTCACCAAGTGACAGTAGAATTTTAACTTCTACAGGTTCCATTATGGCCTTCAACAATGAACCAGAGTCCATACCATAA
>JAULBM010150831.1:0-18156 GCA_032357055.1 Geukensia granosissima | reverse complement strand
CAATGACCCATGACCTCAAGGTCACAGCATCCTTTTGGCACCAAAATGTTGCAGTTCATATCACAAGCTATCCATATTCAAGATTTTATAATGATATCACAACTCCTTCTTGAAAAACTTCCTTAAACCTTTTGGGATGGACGTAGGGACAGACGGATGCACAGACCGAAGAACTATATGCCCGGCCTGCCTTGCAGGCGGGGCATAATAACCTCTGTACACTACTTAAAATTCAATGTTTCATTTACTTGTTCAGAAATAACCACCACCCATCAAAATTTAAATAGAAGTGCCTTCCAACCCTCAAATCTCTTGCCCCTAACAATCAATTCTGGAACAGCCCTAATGTAAACTATAGATCAATAATTCTGGAGCTAGTTCAAGATGACAACCATTAGGAAAGTAGGAAGGTAAAAATTTCACTACATGTTGATCTATCAACAGTTTAGTGAATGCAGACCAGATTACTGTTAATTACCTCTGATGATTTTTTTATTTCCTCCTCTTGTTCCTGAATTTTGTCTGTGTAAGTCTTTGCCTCAGCAGCTGCTTTATTCAGAGAATTCTTGAGTTCGTCTATATCTGTTGTTTTAGTTTGTGTCTGTTCTAGTTCATCTAAAGACATTTTTAGTATTTTGATTTCCTCACTGTGTTCTTGTTTTAACTTTGATATTTCTTCTGAATGTGAAGCTGTGAAAGCAGAAATCTCATTTTTCTGTTCCTCTTTTATTGTTTTTATTTGATGTTCATAATTTTGAGTCAAATTCTCTAGCTCTGTTTCATGACTTTTCACACATGACTGTATTTCTTTGCTTTTATCATCCAAATTTTTTTCTAATTCCTGAATTCTGTCCTGCAATTCACCCTGTAAAATGGAATATCCAAAGAAAATTAAACAGTTTCACATCAATTTTACAGGTTTGAAAAGGATGAATACTAACACTTTATTCTAATTTACAATTTTAATAATCTTGTTATGAGATCTTGACATTGTAAAATAAGCTATGTTACCTTACCAATTCCCTTCTCTTGCTCAGGAAAGGCAAGACAGGAAATAAATGGTACACTCAATTATATTACTAACCTTAACAGAATCAAGGAACTATTTTAGTTGGTAGTACCTATGTATCTCGGTTCTGGAGGCACTAGTCCTCATAAAGTCCTCCCTGAGAATCCCATGCTTACAGTCTAAATATTGATTTTTTTTTTTACTTGTTCTCATCCTCAATATGGCTGAAATATTGCCCACAGGATGTTGAGCAGCAATTAATCTAGTTTCAGTATTACTAACCTTTACAGAATCAAGCTGCTGTTTTATCTGGGAGCACCTGTCACTGTCAGAGAGGGCTTCTGTTAGCTCTAGTTTCAGTATTACTAACCTTTACAGAATCAAGCTGCTGTTGTAACTGGGAGCACCTGTCCCTGTCAGAGAGGGCTTCTGTTAGCTCTTATTTCAGTATTACTAACCTTTACAGAATCAAGCTGCTGTTTAACTGGGAGCACCTGTCCCTGTCAGACTGGGCTTCTGTTAGCTCTAGTTTCAGTATTATTAACCTTTACAGAATCAAGCCTCTGTTTTAACTGGGAGCACATGTCACTGTCAGAGAGGGCTTCTGTTAGCTCTAATTTCAGTATTACTAACCTTAACAAAATCCAGCTGATGTTTTAACTGGGAGCACCTCTCCTGTCATACTGAGCTTCTGTTAGCTCTAATTTCAGTATTACTAACCTTTACAGAATCAAGCTGCTGTTTTAACTGGGAGCACCTGTCCCTGTCAGACTGGGCTTCTGTTAGTTCTAGTTTCAGTGAACACAACAGATCATCTTGTGTGGACAGTTTGGATTCCAGTGTCTCAATCTGTCCTTTACATGTGTCTAGTTCTTTGGTCTTGTTTTTCAATTCATTCTCTGCATCTTTAACCTTCATATTCAAAGAGAATCAATTAAATCAAACATAGATTACTTAAAGAAGTTGTTCAATTTTTCCCTAAATTTAAACTGATCAATATATATCTGTACTAAGTTTACCAATGTGCAGTTAAAGAGACTTTTTCATATATACCATTGATTGATTGATTGAATGGTTCTTAACATCCAATATTTCATGCATATTCTTCAGGAGAAGAGCATATTAATGACCAGTGATGATAAATGAAGGAAGACATGCCACTTTATCCAGACACATTATTCTGACTCTGAGCTGACCAGTCTTTGCTCATACTCCTAAATGCTGCGTGCCTAGCAGAGAAGCAGCAAATACCAATTTTAATGTCTTTGGTTTGACCTGGCCGGGGATCAAACCCACAACCTTTCACACTCAAGGCGAGCACACTAACCATTACATCACCGAGGCGGTTCTCATATATGAAGAAAGATCTTAAATCTTGTAACTGTGAATTGTCTTTGTGTATAATGTTCTGTTACAAGTACATATTTAATAATATTTAGGTAAGAGAAGTATTATTTTACACATACACATTTTTTATTTGGGACGATTTAGAGCTTTTCACAAGGAGTGGTTAATGAAGGCCTTGTGGAGACCTCTAGATTTGTAAATTCCTCTGTTTTTCTTGTTGTTGGAGTGCAGTCCCTCTGACATTAAACCTATATATTTTCATTTTCATATGTTTGTTAGAAGTTTTGAACTGACTGATAGTTCTTTAATGCCACACTGGCAATATTTCATCTGTAAGAGAACATGTTGAATAAACAACGAGTAAATATTTGCAAATGAATATTAAAGTCAATGTAAATACATAAAAAATAAATATAGGTGTCACAACGAGTGGGAACTGTATATTGCATGTAATTAACTCAAATTGATTCATTTTAAAATAAATAAAAAATAGGCCTCTGGCAAGTTTATTTTTATTTTGAAATTAAATTACTGGAATTGGAAAGGGATATACAGCTCCTACAAGTTGTGAAACCTGTTTCTCTTATGATTAATTTCATTTATCATAACTTATTTTTTGTTAGAATGTGCATGTAAAGATTCTACCAGAAAGCCAATAGAAATGTCACAAAAATTTATCTTATCATAGGACAGGCCAATCAATTGTGATTATCTGCTTTATCACTCAATGATAAAATTACAAGTCCTGTTATATACTTCAAATATCAGTTAAAGCAAAAAACTTGAATCATAAGAGAATAAATTTAATCAAAATGAATCAGCATATCAAATACTGTTGGTTGACATGTCATGTGTATTTGTTTTCAAATGTACCTAAGAATAAAAGCTCTTTATCACTCTTAAGAGTTAAAAAGCACACCAAAAATAGTTGACCTATCATTTGTAGTTACTGAGAAACTGCCCTTTGCATGAAAATTTGACCTTAAGTACTGATCTGTAAAAATGTGGTCAAGGTCAAACAGCATTTTGCAGATTGGTATGTAAGCAAAAGAATGAATTGGCACAACAAATATATTGTTGACCTATCTTGTGTAGCTGCTGAGAAACTGACATATCAGCATGAAAACTTGACACTAGTCGCTGCATTGTGGGAACAAGGTCAAGGACACAATAAACACCAAGGAATGAATTAGCACACCAAATGTTGTCGACTAATCATATGTGGTAGACTGGTATGTACTTATTAAGAACTATCTGTAGATTGTATATAAGAGGGTGTATAATAGTTGTTGCTAAATGTACTGTAAAGTGTAAATATATTGCTAAGTCACTCATAAATAAAATTGAAATAAAGGTTAAGAACAAGTTCCAAAGGATCATGTGCCCACCAAGATATAACTGCTAAACAAAAAATAGTATTGGGAAATAAAATTAAATTGGAAAATATTTCTGTTTATACTGAACCATGAAAATGATAGTTGTTTCACGTCTAGCAGGCAATATATCAGCCAAATGCAGGAAGAGAACAAGTAAACAAATATTAAACCATAATAGGGACACAAATTTTAATGCCACATGATGCAAAATTGGGCCTGTTTGGGTAGGGGCAAAAGATTTAGCCTGTCTGGCCATAATAGACCTCATTTCTATATATTGCAGCTACCCTCAAGGGTTCAATAAAAATGAGGTCAACATCTAATATCTCTTTTACTGGCTTGTAAGTTTATATCATAACTAACTGTACATCAAATTTGCTCCTTCATGTTTCAGAAATAAACTTCGTTAAAAACAATGTCCTCACTGGAAAGAAATACTTATGTCTTGTCATCAAGATGTTCATCAAAGGTGAGAATAAAATATACCTGTTAACTGAAAGCAAGTAATATATACTTGTAGTTAATCCCGAATAAAAGATAAATGTATATTTGAAATCATTAGACATTGTAAATCAAATTAAATTTAACAAATTGTGAATCTGCAGAAAATGAAAAGGGCATGTTTTCTTTGAAAAAAAAATTTTTGATTTGTCTATTTGTGAACTACAGAAATTTCAATTTCATGTGTTTATAAAACTGAAGCATGACCTTACTGACTTAAATCACCAGTATCTGTGTATACATGTTTTCAAATACATGTAAATCTTACCTCCAAATGGAGAGCATTATTACTCTGTTCTAATGCAGCCTTTTGGTCTTCCAAGGATAAAAACTGGGTTAATAGCTCTCCTTTCTCCCTCTCTTTAGTAGCATTCTGTTGTTCAAGTTTAATATTCAAACTTTTCATTGATGATATATCTTTCTGTAAAGATTTTACTTCCTCACAAGCTTCTTCATACTTTGTAGTCAAATCTGACTGAGTCGCTGAGATTTTTTCCAACTCATCTAGAGCTGATGTTTTTTCTATTGATAGTTCCTTTTCTGACTTTTCTAAGGATTGACACCTTTCTTTGACTTCCAGCAACTCACCATTTAACAAATCAATGTGATCATTAAGGCTGAAAATTTCATTCTGTAAATTAGTGCATTTTTGTTCAGATTGACCTAAGTTTTGTTTAAGTCTATCAATCTCCACTTTAGAAACTTCTTCTTCTTGAGACAGAGTCAACTGCTTGTCCTGTAGTTCCATTAATTCAGCATTTAAACTTTCCACTTTATTTTCAAGTTCTATCCGTATTGTATTCCACTGTGACTTCTCAGAGTGAATTTCTCTTTCCTTGTTTAATTCGCTATCCTTTAATTCCTTCTGTAAACCCTCTACTTTAGCTTTCAGATCACCTTTTTCAGTAGAAGCTATTTTAAATTCTGACTCTAATGTAGATTTCTCTGATGTTAAGGCCTGATTATCCATTTCAAGTCCTTCTATGACGTCTTTAAATGTGTCGACATCAGATTCCAGGGACTTTTTATCGTTAATAAGCCCATCTATCTGTTCTGTTAATCTATCAATTTCACTGTTCTTCTGTTCAAGTTGATTTTTCAACAGATCAATGTTTTTCCTGCTTTCAAACAACTGATTTTCCTTTTCCACTACTTGAGCTCGTTTCACTTGAATCGACTCTTCATATTTCTTGATAGTACCCTGCAGTTTTTCTAATGTGTCTTTAAAATCTGAAAGTCCTGCCTTTGTTGTTTCCTCTCTATCAATTAAATCTTCCTTTTCCAATGTCATTGATTCAACAAATGATTCAAGTCTTTGTCTCTCACTTATAGCCTCTTGTAATTTTTTGTCTAATTCTTTAGCCTCCTCTTTAATTTTGCTTTCATTTTGTTTGCCATCCGATAGTTGGGTTTGTAATTGTTTAACCTCACTCTGAAGATTGTCTCTTTCTGTATTACTACTTGAAAGCTCAAGATGTAGAGTTTCAATTTCTAATTTTAGGTTATCAGATTCTTCTGAAATTTGTTTTACTTGCTCCATAAGCTGTGTTTTCTCAACATGAAGTGTTGTATTCTCAGATTTGACTTCTGATAAATCTGATTCTAACTTGTTAATTTTTGCATTATTTTCTCCATCTGTATTAATAACCTCATCGTGAAGATCTTTCCAGTGCTGTGCTTCATTTTCAAATTCTTTCAACATTTTCTCCATCTCTCTTATTTCCAATTCCTTTTCTTTAAGTTCAGACCTTGATTCATCTAACTTACCATTTAATTCAGATATGGAATTTTCTAATTCATTTATCTGGTTACAAAGTTCTGTATTTTTGCTTTCTAAATCTCGTACATTTGTCATTTTGTCTTCTAATTCCTTGTAATTATCTGTCATCTCAGTCTTGAAGCTTTGGTAATTGTCTATTTCCTGTTGAAGAGACTGGACAGTTTCCTGGTGTTCTGTCCTCTGTTTTTCTAATTCTGTATTGGACTGTTGGAGTTTTTCCACTAACTGGTCCCTTTCTTCTTGGACTGTGGTAAGTTTACCCTGAATTTCCTTATAATCAAAGGAAAGGCTATCTATTTGATCTTGAATGCCTTGTGAGAATGTCTGTGTTGATGAAAGCTGAGACTGAGATTCAATGATTTGTGTTTCCATCTGATTCTTCTCATCTCTCAATGTTTCTAGTAGACTGTTTAAAGCTTGAATCTGGTCCTTCAGTTCCGTCATTTCACAGCACTTCTCAGTCAACCTACTCTCAATAACTTCTTTTTCCTGTTGGAGAGCAGACATTTCTTCCTCTAGTGCTGACTGATTCTTTTCTGCCATTTCTTGGACATATTTCATATTTTCTAACTGACTTGATAGAGAGTTAACAATGTCTTTCTGTTCAGACAATCTTTGCTCAAGTTCAGATATTCTATTACACCTGTCCTCCAATGCTTGGTCATGCTCTTGGTTATTATATTCAATTTGACATTTAAGTTGCTCTATTTCACTCTGCAAGCTGCTGAACTCTGCAAGTCGGTCCTTATCTTGAACTTTATGTGAAGACATACTTGATTGTAGTTCTTGGATTTCAGATTCTTTCTCTAATACAGATTCCCTTAGTATTTCTGACCCTTTGGTAAGATTTTCTACAGTTTCCTTCTGTTCTTCAAACAGCTGTTGTGTTGCACTAAGTTCATTTCTTACTGATGACAGATCATTGCCAAGCAACTTAAGATTTTCATTGGCTGTATCCAATTCCTGCTGAATTTCTCCAATCCTCTGTTCAAGTGAAACATTTTCAGATTCCAGACTGGAATATTTTACTTGATACTGAGACAGCTCAGATTGTAAATCTTTTAAAGTTTGTTCAACAGTATAGTTCTCTTGTCGTGTTACATTTGATATAGAAGTCAGAGAATCCAGTTCATTTTGTAGATTTACTTTTTCAGTTGTCAATTCTACTACATTACTTTCTAATTCAATGACTTTGTTTTGAAGGGAAACATTCTCATTTTCTTTGTTTTTCAGTTTGCTGTCCTCATCCATCAACTGGGTCTTCAATGATGACAATTCATCTTTAAGGGTGGTAATTTCCTGTATACTTTGTGATTCTAAGTCATCTAAAGACGATTTTGTAGTATTTCTTTCTTCAGTAATATACAGTAACTGTTGCTCAACATGTTTTTTCTCTGAAGTCAAAGAATCAATTTCATTAGTCATCAATTCAATTTTACTTTCATATGAAGTCAATTTTTCTTCTAATAATCTTGTTTCATTTTGCAAGGTTTCCAAGGCAAACTTGGTTTCGCTGATAGACAATTCAGTGCTTGACTTCTCTGTTTCAACTGAAGTCAGATTCTCTTGAAGATGTGATAATTTTTTTTCTAGAGAATCCTGTTGATTCTCCATGTTACACACTTTTTCCAACAGCTTGTCCCTTTCAACAGTAAGCTCTTCAGTCTGAGTTTGAAAATCGGCTATTAGTTTATCTTTCTCCTCTGCTGTCAGTTTAAAATCTTCAATAATTTTCTGGTTTATCTTTAACTGCTGATTACATTTTTCAATCTCACTCTCTGCAGCCATTTTTTCATTGTCAAAATGGGACCTCATTTGTTCCATTTCTAGAGTTTTACAGCTCAAGTCTTCCTCCAATTTGGCCAGGGTGACAGAAGATTCTTCAATTTGAGCTTTGTAACTACAGGTCATTGTGTCCATGTCCTTGACCTTCTCACTATAATTTGTAAGTTCTATTCTAACTTCATCAAGTTCTTTCTCATAATTTAACTTTATATTCTGAAGTTCATTGATTTCGTTTTTCAGACTTGCAACATATTGGGATTCTTCAATGTTTCTGGTGTTTGAAACATTTTTCAACTCATTTAGTTCTGACTTCAAAATCGTTAATTCTTCCTCCAGTACAGAATTAGATTTTCCAGACTGAGATAGTAAAAGTTGCAATTCTCCCTTTTCTTGTTCAAATTTATAAGCTGTGACACTTGACTGATTTTCAAATTGTTTGATCATATTTTCTTTTTCCTTTTTATGATTCTCAATCTGCTGTTTCATTTCTGAGTTGTCAATTTCTTTTTGCATTGTGAAATCCTGTATTTCTTTCTGTAGTCTTTCTACTTCCTCCTGTTTGACTCTTAAATTAGCTTCCAGTTTTTCCATTTTATCTGCCAAACAAGAACTTTTATAGTCAAACTTATTCTTATTATCACTTAACAATTTCTCCTTGTTGGTAATATCTAATTTCATCTCGTCAGTTTTTGTTTGCAATTCAAAAACCAGTTCCTCCTTTAAATTAAGCTGTGTCTGGATTGTTGTAATATGATCTTTCATTGCTTTGATTTCTTCATGATATTTAACTTCCTGGTTTTCCATATCAGATTTGGCCTTGGTTAAACATTCCTCCATTTCTGACAGCCTTTGTTCAAGAGATAACGATGCTGACTGACTATTAGAAATTCCTAGATCCAGTTCTACCTCCCTTGTTTTGGCTTGGCTCAACTCTTGCTGCAGTTCAAACTTTTCATTTTCTGTCCTTTGAAGGAGAGATTGTGTGGATTCTAACTTTGAAGTCATTGTTAATTCTAGATTGTCTTTTTCGGCCAACATCTCTTTCATTTGGACCTGTTTTTCCATGAACTTCTCCTGTTCCTCTTTTAACCTCGCCTCAAGGGATTCGATTTCCCTATTCAATTCATGGATTTTCTCATTGAAACACTTTTCTTGTGAGGTTGAATGTTCTCCTTTTTTGGTTATTTCATTTTTTAAATCCTCCTTTGTTTTTTCTAAGGTTTCTATAATGTCATTTAATGAATGGATCTTTGACACTTTTTCATTCAACAATTCTTCTTGCTGACAAAGTTTATTTTTACAAACTTCAAGGTCATTCTGAAGTTGCTCTTTGATGCTCATTAAATTGTCCATTTCTTCAGTCTGTGTGGCAAGTTGATTTTGAAGTGATTTTAACTGGGATATATTTTCATTCATTTCTTTGCTCTGATCCTCAGCCATACAAACAGTCTGTTTCAACTGTTGATCGAGATTATCTATGGTATTCTTGGCATTACTGATTTCGTCCATTCTCTCAGAACACAAATTATTAGCAGATTCAAGTTCTGTACTTAGCTGATTCATTTCATCTTTCATTACTGATTTTTCCTGCAACAACTGGTCAATCTTCTGTTTCAGCTCATTCTCCATGTCAGCTCCCTTTGTTGTGGTGGAATTTAATGATTCACTAAGCTCTTCCAACCTCTCTTTCAAATTACTATTTTCGAACTTGGTGTGATTTAGTTCAGATTTTTGTGCTTCATTTTCTGACATTAAACTTTCACATGTTGATTTACTACAATCTAAACTATGTTGCAGGTTTTGCACTTTGTCATTAAGTCCATTAATATTTGCTTGTTTTTCCATTACATCAGCCTCCAAACTTTCCAGTTTACATTTCAGCATGTTAGATTCATTATCTAAGTCCTCTTTTTTGTGTTCATACTGCTGTATGACTTCTTTCATTCTTCGTTCCATCATTTCGGTTGATTCCTTCATGCTTTGATAGGATTCATTCTGTTCAGATTTTTCCTTAGATAAATCATCTAGTTCCTGTCTAAGTTGGGCACACTGATCTGAGAGAACCTTGTATTCCACATTCTTCTCTTCCAAATCAGACTTCAGCTTGTGGATGAGACTTTCCATATCTCCCATGTTAAGCTGTAGTTTCTGTAATTCATTAGCTTTACGATCTAATGTATTCTGTTTAAATTCCAGTTTGACCCTCAAGTTTTCTATATCTTTTGATGATGTAGCTAATAAAGCCTCATTATCTGATACAAGACTTTTGACCTTAGCTTCCAAATGCTGTACAACATCTCTGTGTTGTGAAAGGACTGATTCCAGTTCAGACATTGCTTTACTTTTGTCCTGTAACTCATCCATCAAACCTGAACATTTACTGTTCAGTGTGTCTATTTCCCCAGTCTTAAGAGATAACTGAGATCTGGCACTAGCTAACTGACTTTCCAATTCAGCCATATGTTTTGACATATTGTCGATCTTTTCTTCATCTTCCTTCAGTTTGTCACCCCTTGATTCTAACTGGTCCTGCAGTTGTGCTGACTTGGCCTCTAAATCTTGTAAAGTTTGGTCCTTGTTAAAGTTGTCTTTTTTGAGATCATCCATTGCTTTACTAAGATCTTCAGATCTGATTGCCATTTCTTTATATTCACATTCTTTTTCTGTACTTAGTTTGTTCTGTTCCTCTAACTGACATTTTAACATGTGACACTCTTCCTGGAGACATTTAATATTGTCTTTTTCCTGTTGTAAAATCTGTGTCTGCTCAGTTAAAACTGTAGTCTGCTGGTTAAATTGCTCTGTAAGTGTCTCATATTTCTTTGTAAGATCCTCATGCTCCACAGTCAAATTATCTAACTTGGACATAGCATCATTCAGTTCATTTTTAACTGTTTTTATTTCTGTATCCTTGCTTTGTAAAGTATCTTTCAGTTTGGTAATAGTGTTCTCCAGCCTTATTGCTTTTTCCTGGATTTCTCCCATTCCTTCCTCTTGGTCTTCTAGATCCATCTGCAACATATCCAGCTTGGTTTGCATTTTTTCACACTTTTCAGTAAGGCTTTGTTTTTCCTTTATCAAAGCAGACTTTTCCTCCTGCAGAGTATTGATTAAGTCCCCTTGTTTGTCTTTTTCTACAACCATTTGTTCTATATTTTCCTTCAGAGAACTGTATTCTGATGACAATTTGTCTAAACTAGTAGACGATTCCTCCTGTATTTTGGCCAGCTGACCCTGTAGACAATGTATTTCCTGATTTTTAAGTGAGATTGTATCCTCTGCTTGTTTAACTTGTGCTTGCTTGTTAGAATGATCATGTTGTAAGTCAGTAATTTGAGTTTCTAGATCCCCTGCCCTTCGGGTTAATTCTTCATGTTCTTGTCTTAGTTCAGTTAGTTTTTGCTCCAGACTACTATATGACTCCCCTTTACAGTCCAGTAAGTGTTGTAACTTGTCTTTCTCTTCTTGTAAGTCATTTATTTGATGACTTAAATTCTTGATGTCATTTGTTTGTCTTTCATTGGTATCTCCAACTTCCTGCCTCAACTCTTCCATCTTTGAATTCAAACTCTGAAGGTCATTATTTTTCTCCTCTAAAGCTTTACTTGCTTGTTGCAGTTGCTCCCTTCGTGCTGTACATTCAATGGTCAGTTCATCCAGTTTCTCTGTTAGTTCACTACACTGATGAGAACGTTCATTACTAAATTTGGTAACATTTTCTAGTTCACTCTCTAAAGCAGAGATTTGTTCCGTTTTACTCCTTAAGACCTCATCCAACTTATGGTTGTTGATTTTCTCCTGTTCTATTTGATGTTTGAGATCTGATACTTGTTTGGACAATGATGTTACTTCTCCATCTGCCTGTCCTTTTATCTGTTCACACTGTTCACTTCTTTCCTTTAATTCATTTGTGACTCTACTGACAGTGTCGTCAGCCTGTTGTAATTTAGCTTTTAAGTCTGATACTTCTTTGTCGAGGATAATATTTTTTTCCTGTAACATCCCACAATCTTTCTGTAGAGCTTCTACAGAAGATGTAGCATCCTGTTTCACACTGTTGAGATTTTCAATTTCATGATCCTTGGAATTTAATATATCTGAGAGCTTGTTCTTTTCCTCAGACAACAGTTTAACCTGTTCATCAAGCTCAGTTACTTTATCTTCCAATGACTGCACATGATTTCCACTCTCTTGTTTTACCTCTAACAAATCTTTCTTTAAACTTTCTATTTCTAAATTCTTAGCATCAATTATTTCAACTGAATTGCACATCTTCTCTTTTAATGTTTCCATCTCAAGTTTAACAGAATTCAGTATTTCTGTGGTACTAACAAGTTGTTGTCCTGTATTTGTAGTTTCACTTTTCAAGGTTTCAATCTCCTGCTTTAATGCCGAAACCTCGTTTTCTTTAAATGAAATTGTATTTTCATTTAGTTCTAATTTTTCTGATAATTCTTTCACATTATTTTCCATTTCTTTTAATGTTTCATCTTTTCTAGTCATCTGACTTTCCAAATCAATTTGAAGTTGAGTTAGTTCCCCTTGTTTGCTCTCTAGTTGCGAGGCAGACTGAGACAGTGCATCATTAGCTTGTTGTAACTGTGTTGTCCGGGTAGTCAGTTGATCTGTTAACTCTTCACATGTCTGTGTAAGACTGCCAAATTTTTGCTGAAGTTCATCTTTTTCACACTTAACCTCTGTCAAAAACTTCTCAATATTGCTAATCTCTGCTTCCTTTTGTGATAATAAATCAGACAACTTATCGTTTTCAACAGTAAGATTTTTGTGTTGACTTTGGAGTGACTCCATCTCATCTGACATAGACTGTAAATCCTGAGAAGCTTTTTCTTCAGTAGACTTGATCTGATTTTTAATTTCTGTCAATTCATCTTGTTTTGTCTGGAGAGAACACTTTGCCTGATCAAACTGTGTACTAATATCAGACAATTTTTCATTAAGAGAATTAAGAGTCTCTTCCAGTTTTTGGTTTTGCTGACATTTTTCATCATGTTCTTTCTTAACATCATTAAACTGATCCTTAAGTTCTGACAATTCTTTCTCTTTACTGATTAAAATGTCTTGTTTCTTCTCAACGTCTGATCTAAGGTCAGCTACTTCTGTTTCCAACTGGTTGACTTTATCCAAACTCTCCCGAGTACAGCTATCAGCCTGCATTTGGACAGATAGTATTTGCATTTCTAATGATGTAACCTCTCGGATTTTATCTTCTGTTGCTGTATGAGCTTGTTGTAGCTTATGATGAAGGTCAGTAATCTCAGCTTGTAAAACCTGCTCTCGCTCCTCCATTTTTTTTTCTATTTGATCAATATTTCCTTGTTGTTCCTGTATGGTTTCGTCTCTAGCCTCTACCAGTTTTTTAAAATCTTGGATCTGACTTGTCATTGTAAGATGACTGGAATGAAGTTGGTCATGTTTGGTAGTAAGACAATGATAATCTTCTGATGTTTTGGTCAGTTTGGCCTGTAGATTATTAAGCTCTTCCTGACACTGGTTCAACTCATGTGTCACATGTTGCAACTCTTTCTCTTTTTTCTCAATGGTAGCTTTGTTGTCACTGATTTGATTTTGTAAGCCTCGATACTCATTTTGCATTTGTTTATATTCTTTCTCCATTGCTAACATTTTCTCTGTAGCAGATTTAGTTTCTTTTTCACTTTCTTGCATCAACCCTTTCAGATTCTGTTCAGTCTGTTGCCAGTTCTTCTGAGCCTCTGAAATACAAAATTATCAGTTAAGCAAGAAATGTAATTGAAACAATCCCCAAATTCTATTTAAAAAAAATTGTCCGACACTATTCCCTTCAACATTCATGTGTACAACGTGTAGTAGTTCACAATAGCAGTCTTTAATCCTTTTTGGAAGATGAAATAAACAATTTTTTTATGCATAGCTAGCCTTACAAATTCATTCTAATATTGCACAAATGTGGATAGAAATTTCCCTGAATTCTGGCTTTGTAGCAAACAATAAATGTAGACGTACAGAAAAAAATTCCCCTTAATACGTAACCTCTGACAAAAAGATCACAGGCAATATTGTCAAGCTTGCATGGGAGATTGACATTGTATTACACCTATATATATTATCATACCATATAGTCACCTTCTTCTTACTGAGTAAAGGCTTGAGTGCAAAAACCTGACCATAGTCACTGAACCATGATAATGAGGACAGGGTCACATGACATATGACATATACCAACAATAAGAACATAAAATACTGTTGAATTATTGTAATATAGTTTCTGAGAAATAGGTTTGAGCAATAAAACTTAACAATAGCCGCTTAAGCATGAAAATGAGGTTAAAAACACATAAAACAGAAGACTGAAATGAACACATTAAATATTACTGAACTAATATAGTTATTCAAAAATAAGCTTTTTGCCAAATCATGAAAAATAAGGTATAGAAGCAGATTAGAGAAGTATGATGCCAAAGACGACAAACAATGCAAGAGAACAGAAGTTATCAGTATGTGTCACCCTCCTTTAAAGAAGGCAACTCAATAAAACTAAACATATCAGGTTTCAGACATTCCTATCAACTTAGGTGGAGAAATCAACAACAGAAGAAATTCTTGTTCATGGTAATGTACTGAAATTACAAAGTATCAGAATACAAGAACTTGAGGTGGACTGATGAACCTGAAAATTTCTCAATTCATACAACTGAACGTCAAGAAGCCTTTGACAAAAAATAAAATAATTCCCTTTAATACAGGTTAAAATCTGACAAATGTATTCATGTATGCTAGGTGTATATTAAATTTTTTAAGTAGTTACTCAACAGAACTGAAAATAATTTTACACAATAAACAAGTGTAGACACAGAAATTTCTTGCAGAAAATTGAAAAGCAGACTATCAAATGTGGACTGAGGCAAAAGAAAAATTTGACCTGTCAATCGGGTCATAGAGGAACATTTCGCCCAAATTACAATAATTATTGTAACAAATTGTATGATAATTAATTATCATGTCAACCTGATGTATAGCTGCTGAGAAAAGAACCAGAGCAAAACAACATGACCAAATTCCTGGAATATAAAAATGAGATGAACAATCACACTTAAGAATGAATATTGTTAGCTGGTATGTAGTTAACAATGGAAGTGTCCTAAGCACTTGACAAAAGTTATAAGACCATAAAATGAGGTCAAGAATACTTAAGTAAGCCAAACGTAATATTAACATGTCATTTATAGTTTCTGACAATAATCTGACAATAATCACTCAACTATGAAAATGAGGCCAATGACACATGACAGACAGATATGTACATCTATAATTGTGTAAACACAAGTATTGTTGAACTATCATGTTTGGTGACTGTAGAAGAGACAAAATCACGACAATCTCAATCACTTGGCCCTGAAAATGGGATTGAGGCCAAATGGCAATTTCCCATGAAGATCTAACTTCAGACTTAATATATTCAGTTCAGATATGACAGTTGAGAAATGGACTTAAGTGTGAGAAATTTACAAAGTCACTCAACCATGAAAATGAAATTAAGGTCAGATGTTATATAGCAGACTGACAGTACTCATCAAGATCTATCTACAGATCAAATATGATAAGTCAGGTACAACAGTTGCTGAGAAATTGACTTGAATGTGAAAAATTGTCCCAAAATTTACCAAGACATTCATCTATGAAAATGAGGTCACAGTCAAATAGCATATTGAAGATGGGCAAGTACCTACCAAGAATAAATATAATGATTCTTGGTAAGACAGTTGTTGAGAAATAGTCTATAGTGTAAAAAATTAAAAAGTCACTAAACCAAAAAAATGAGGTCAAGGTCAGATGCATGTTCTCACCAAGATCTAACTTCAGACCAAATATGCCAAATATGGTGGGTCTAGGTATAACAGTTGTTGAGAAATGGATTTGAATGTAAAAATTTGTTGCAGATTTTCATTTTTTTTTCCACAAAGTTATTGAAACATGAAAATGCATCAAGGTCAAATGATGTATGACTGGCCAACAAGAAAATATCTAGAACTATCTGCATATTAAATTTGGTTAACCTGGGACAAACAGTATCAAAGATAAAAAGCTTACAAAGAGTTAATGCTGCTGTCAGGGAGTAAGACCTATGTCTTGCTTCCATGACTTAAGTCGCAGGCAACAAAAAGTTAATGCTGCTTTCAGGGAGTAAGACCTATGTCTTGCTTCCATGACTTAAGTCGCAGGCGACAAAAAGTTAATGCTGCTGTCAGGGAGTAAGACCTATGTGTGGCTTCCATGACTTAAGTCTCAGGCGACAAAAAGTTAATGCTGCTGTCAGGGAGTAAGACCTATGTCTGGCTTCCATGACGTAAGTCGCAGGCGACAAAAAGTTAATGCTGCTGACAGGGAGTAAGACCTATGTCTTGCTTCCATGACTTAAGTCTTAGGCGACAAAAAAGATTGGTTTGTTAAGACTATGACAAGCATAGAATAGAATAGAATATTGTTTATTTAAGTGTCACATAGTGATTGCCATAAAACATTATCATAATAAAAATATACACAAAAAACAATCAATATCCAGCCAGTAGATGACATACGAGACACTATTAACAAATTAAAAATCTATATACATTGACAAGCATATACCCTGCATCATTCTGTCTTTTTCTGAAATGGAATCTTTGACATTTTTATAATCAGCTTTTAACTTTTCTAACTCCTCAGTTTTGGCTTCCAATTTCTTTTGATGATCTGTCTCGGACTTCTTCAGAGATCTACATGAAAAATACAAATATTTCCTTTATTACACTATGTGGTTGGAGATACATCTTTGTTAGTGCAGTGGCAAACAGAAAATGAAATAATTTCTTAACTACCTGACAGTATAAAATTAAATTCTGAACCCAATTACTGAGAATTTTTAAATAAGTCACAATTGGAGGCAAGTGTCTAATTTCACATAAATTGGTTCTCAATGGTTTTATAGAAGTGACAGTGTTTATTAAACTGAATTTCTAACAGGTTCTGTTTTTAAAATTATTTTAACTGTGGTGGCAAATTAGGTTAGAATTGCTAGAAAACATTTACTATTCCACCAAAAGTTAGTTCCAATCAAAACAGAAAAAAAATTTTTAATATTTTTTCAAATATTTTTACCAATGGTTCCATGTTGGTTGGTATTGGTTTAAATACTTTTAGATGTGGATGACCAAAGCTTGGTTCCAATGAGCCCACCTGATTCAGGAAATCTTGAAAGAAATGTGGACCGAAAGACTCAAAATAATAAGACACTTTTTGACTGAGCTTTTCATTTATTTTCACTTTTATAACAAGTTATGACATTTTAAAATAAGTATATGGTAGTAGACAGATTCAGCATTCCTAAATTATGCTGTGTATGTTTTTAAGTTTAGCTTGCAATTGCAAACTAAATAGTCAACATGTGGGAAAAAACATGAGAAAACATATATAAAGAAGTGGGTAAATGTCATTTACAAAACTACTTGATGTCATTAATAAGATTGTTATAAATATATTTCAAAATTGTTATAAATATATTTCTATCTCTAAAATTACAGTTTCTGTCAAGATTTAAAGTTATATATGAGCTCAGAAAAGATCTTTCAAATATATAAATTTCTGACAAAAGCAAAGTGTTTATAAGCAGTAGAAGCAACAATGACCAATATACAGCAGACAGTTCCTGCTGATGTTCATCATTCTGTCTATACTGGGATATGATTAACTACACACTGCAGGTATTGTTGTCCTGCAAGAGCATGGTTGCTTACGGGAATCAATCCGGATTTCTTACAGGCATCCTGGATTTATTACCGGTCGATCATTTCCGTTTTCCGAAATCTGATATATTGGAGCTGTCTTAAGACTCAAAATCCATTTCATGAACTGTAAATCAGTCATAGATTGCTTTAAACACATTACTGAGCTCAAAAATAGCTTATAAAAGAATTTTATTATGTCCTGGATTTCTTTCGGGACACTTTGATTTATTCTAGTGTCATGGATTTTCCGTTTTGTAAATTACAAAATCATACATGTGTTTCGATTCAAAACACAATTTATGATAATAAACATATTTGTGAAGCGTTCCAAGATTAAAGATGTAACTTCTATGCATATTCCCAACTTTTTAATGCAGAAGGAAGTCTTTTTATAAGAATCTGCTTTTACTTTGATAAACGCATATACGCATGCGTTTTAATAAGGAAAAAATGTAGACATAACGATGCAGTTGCATTTTATATTCTGGTCACTGAGAAAAAAAGATCATGTAAATTAAAAGGTTTTTATGAATAGACTTTTCAGGCTTTAATCCTTTTGTGGCCATCTACATGGCTTACTTTAAATATGGTACGGAT
>JAULBM010150721.1:0-15268 GCA_032357055.1 Geukensia granosissima | reverse complement strand
GAATTTTTGTTTCCTTAGGCCACAGGTTGGGGGAGGGTTGGGATCCCATTGAACTAGTTCAACCCCTCCATATGCCTCTCCCAAGTCAGGAATTGTGTTCATATGTTTGTCTTTGTGTTTATTGTTCTGTGAAATATATATTTTTCAATAATATTCAGGGAAAACAGTACTTTTTTATGCATACACTTTTTTTTATTTGGGGCGATTTAGAGCTTTTTGCAAGGAGTGGTATTCCACTCTTATTGAAGGCCTTTGCGAAACCTCTACATTTGTAAATTCACTCTGTTTCACTCGTGATTGTCGTGCAGTCTCTCTGACATTTGCCCTCATATCTTTTCATTTTCATTCCATGTATTTGACATGTGATGCCTTTCCCGTTGGATTTGGCTTCTTGTTTTGGTTGGTTTTGATACCTCATTTTATAATATATGACATCGGCTTTCCTTTGTTTGAATTTTATTGCTCTTGATGCGAGGCTTCTCCTTGAAATCCGCCCACTGCAGATTAGAAACACGATTTCTTTTTAATATTGGTTAACTTATATATTAAAAACCACAGTGTCGAACCAAAGGTCCAAGATGACAATCACCAGCCGAGATCAAATTTCACCATATTCCCCACAGAAATTTCCAGTATTATTTTAAATTCATGTCTTCATAAAAAAACCAGTATGCTTCCTTCCCGCTGAATTTGGCTGCATTTTTGGGTGAGTTTGGCTAAGAGTACTTCATTTTAAGATGTTTTAATCTCGGTTGACCTTCCTCGGATTCTAATGCGCATTAAGCAAATGAAAATTCCTCATATATATTCAACATGGTTAAACTTGTATTTGTGTGTGTCCCAACAGATGGGGGAGTGTCTTGGAAATTTTGTCACCGTTTAAATTCTAACATCAACAAAAGGTTCTGTTGCATCATGCCTAGTTCTGATTGTTGTCTAATGAAAATCAAATGGTCTGTGCCTATTACGTATGAATTTAAGCTGACATTAATCACAAGTTATCTCTTATGCTAACTAAGCGTGAAAAATATGATATAGTCAATAAACTTTTAAACACAGATAATGTGTCCAAAACAGCTCAACAGGGAAAGATCTACCTAGACCCGCATGTCACCGTAAATAAAAGCCCAATGCAATAATATGCCAAAAGTATTTTATTAATTAATACAATTATGTTACGTTTTATCGATAAATAAAAAGTATTTCCGCTTAAGTCGACGTTTGGGTATTGTGTCATGAAGAAGATGATGAATAACAAAAAGCATTTTAGATTGTCTCTTCAATCCACGATGAAGTCTATTTGGGAATTAACCCCGTACACTTTTTCTCATTTATTTTTTAAATGCTATTAAATTGCAAATCGAGTGTCGTGATGAACAATACCTTTTCCTTGGTCTAACAAGTCCATTGTAGAATATCCATGGTGCATAGTCAAAAGAGAAAAGACAAATTTGAAACAATTAAGCTAAAAGCTTAAATGTGTCCAAAAAGAACGAACAAAGTCTTGGAATCCACGAACTCCCTTACAAACAGGAGTGGAACCGTGAAGTCTGGAATCTACATGTGAGGAACCTTTTTCAATAATTGCCTTATAAATTGATGTTAGCGATTCATTATTTGCAAATACAATCATTCAGCTTTTTTTCAACTAAATTAATACAGACTGTTAAGAAAAATCATACATAATTGTTTATGTTCATGAATGTGCGTCATGAGCTGACTCAGCAATAACAATGACTTGTGGAATTGTTTATTGGTGAATTTCATGACCTCTGTTGTTGTACATTGTGGTAAATCAATTGAACTTTCAGCGAACATAATTTGTTGTTACCACATTAGATTAGAGATTGTACAACCTGCGGAACTGAGTGTCTAAACCAAACTAAAAAATAACCAATCAAATAACTCAAAATTTTGAAAGAATTATTGAATTTTGATTGGTAAAGGCGTATGCATTAGATAGAATCGAAGCTTTTGAAGAAAATTTTGATAATTTTTCATTCATTTGGTGGATGAAGCAGGTGAAGTCGGAGAAAATCACTTACCTTTGTCTTGTAACTTCAGATCCCTAAATTCAATTCACAAGTTTGGACGATCTATAAATACACACTCTAAATGGGAATGTTGCCAGACACCTGTTTGAACTACATGGCAGATATGTTGTTGTCCCTGCCGACAGCGCCCTAGCTAACAACATTCTTTTTGCTTGCAAATCACATGATAAGGAAATTGGTTGTTTCAATTCATTTGGCAATCCTACTTACCATAGAAAAAATTCATGACAATCATCGGTCAGTTATTTTCTTTAGGAATTGCAACCAAACAGGAAGAACTTGGTATGTCTTCACTTTAATGGATTCCAAGGTTGCATAGGTGTCCTTACAAACATACATGATTTTGCAAACGTAGAAACAAAGCGGAAATGGGTTACAGGAAGCAATTGTATGTTTAATACCTTTGCAATATGGCAAAATCCCGGTTTCCAAAAGTGGAATTCCGCAAAAAGCAGAAAAAATCATATCTGTACAAACAACGTTACATTGCAGGGTCTGCCAAATGCTCCACGAAACCTCTTTCCAAGATACTAACAGTTATTTTATCAGGAGTAAAACAAGGGCTCAAAAGTTACTGTGAAACAAAGCTATTCTACAGGTGGCGTGAATCAAATCGTGGATTCTAAAAATTCCAAAGATCTGTTAGAACGCCTCAAATCAACGTCCCTTTCCTCTTGCAGTAGCATCAAAACATTTGATTTTCAGCCTTATATACCACTATTACCCAGTCAAAACTACATGTAGAAAAATGTTAAAAGCTTTGGCTCACCTTTTTTTGTTAAAAACGATGGCAAACGCAGGTACAAATATGCTTCTAGGAAGGGACAAACCTTATTTTGTTTTCAACCACTCTGATTCTAATAAAAAGTATGCTGATGATGACATTTGCAGAATGCTAGATTTCTTGATTGACAAACTTTTTGTAATTTGGCGAACTTGTGTTTCCACAGACTGTCGGCATTCCAACGGGGACAGCTGCGTACCCCTTCTCGCCGATTTATTTCTTTATTTGTATGAAGCATACAGAGCCTTCTGCAGAGAAAAGAGAAGTAGTTGGTTCAATCGTTTGGTTTACACGTTCCGCTATATAGATGATTTTCTTTCACTGATAAATTCTAATTTGGTGACTGTTGACCGCATCTATCTAATTTAACTTGAAATCAAGGAGACCACTTAAGAGAAAGGTCTGCTTCACACTTTGACTTACACACAGAAATTGACAGTAAGGGTGGATTAAGAACAAAACTTTACAAGAGAGGACTTTGATTTCACCATTGTATACTTTCCATTCATGTTTAGCAACATTCTAGTCGCACCTGCATACGGACTGCATATTTCTTAGTTGAAACGCTGCTGCAGGGCGAGTGTGTGATTCCTATCATGATTTTAATGAAAGAGGGTTGTTGCTGACAAGAAGCTACTGACTCAAGGGTTTCTCAAAGAAAGATTGAAGTCATCACACCGCAAATTTTTCGGTCGCTAATCATGATTAGGTTGATCGATACGAAATATCCATTTCACAAATGACAATAATATCTTCCCACTGTTGTGACGACAAATATCTTCCCACTGTCGTGACAACAAATCCGTTCCTATACTGGTTGTGACTAACATCTATTGCGACTTTACACCGGCTTTGTCTACTGTGTAACAAGACGGTTGCCACTAGTGGAGCAGGAGTTGCCTACTCTTTTGGAGCACCTGAACTCACATTTGTTTTGTAGGGAGCGTGCTTCTTTAGCTTTAGTTTTCAGAGTAGTATTGTGTAAACAATGTTTGTCTTTCGTTTTTTTTGTTGGCCACGGTCTTGTCGGTCTTCTGATTTAACGATTTCTGTCTAGCCTTTGGTATCTTCGAATTTGTTTTAGTTTCTGGCTCAAATTAAGAACTTGCTACTCAAATTTGGGTAAGACTTATTCAGAAAAATTCAGGCCTGATTATGCTGATGTGGTTATTTAGAATTTTTTAATGTTACTGAGACATGAAAGAGATAAAAATAACTTGTTAAGAACTCATATCGTTTTTTATTTTGCCACATAACACGAAAAAAAACCACTATATAAATGGTCTCGACTTATTACCATTGTTATGATAATAAAATCATATTAGTTTCTGCATACACATCCATATGGTGTTTTCTTGTAGTATTTTGCTCGATTTGACGGATTCCATGTTGGGTGAACAGGACATACGGCATTATGTACAGGACAGGAATGGGAATGTCTTGGATAGTCGATATGATATCCCTTTTCCTCTTTGTCAGAGAGGTGGTGGTACGAATCACGATAGTGGCGAGTATAAGGAGCAGACCAGTTGTAAGACTCTCTGTATGATGGAGCTAAAGATGGTTTGTCGCTTACTACAGATACTACAATAATATTAAATATTTTTTTAAGGTAAACGAACATTTATCAATAGTTTACATAACAAAGCAAATAAAATTAAAAAAACTAGAAGCATGAGCAACATATTATCTGGAAAACCTTCGTATATTGATTCAGGTCATAGACGATGCATTCGACGGCAATCTCAGTAATCTGGAAACCTTCGTATATTGACTCAGGTAATAGACGTTGCATTCGACGGCAATCTCAATAATCTGGAAACCTTCGTATATTGACCCAGGTCATAGACGATGCATTCGACGGCAATCTCAATAATCTGGAAACCTTCGTATAACGACTCGGGTCAAAGACGTTGCATTCGACGGCAATCTTAATCTGGAAACCTTCGTATATAGACTGAGGTCATAGACGATGCATTCGACGGCAATCTCAATAATATGGAAACTTGAGTCAATTCCTTAACGGCCTTTACTGTTCTGAAATCTACGGAATGAAAATATATTTTCCCAGGATAACAGATTAGAGCAACCTGTATTTTTCTCATGTAATAAATACAATTAAACAGTGCGTTGTTGACCCAATATGGGAATTTATCAGGTCATAAAAAGGACAGGACAAGGGTTGTTCAGCCACGTTTTTAGCCAAATAATTTGGCTTGAAATAAAATTTGGCTGATATACATTATTTTAAATCATTTTTATCAGATAAAAATCATAAAAAGAAAACCCATAGTTTTTTTCAGTATATTAGTTCTACAACGGTCACATGACGCATAAAAATTGATTTAATGGGAAATTACTAAGAAAATACTAAAAAAACTAAATTTGATAAAAAAATGATGATTGATTGATTGAATGTTACTTAACGTACAGCGGCAAACATTTCATGCATATTAAGGACGAGATCATATTAATGAATAATGATGATGAATGAACCCTGCATTGTTCTAGACCGACATGTTGAGCCGAATTTTAACGTGCTAGCTCACGAAAGCAACAGTCCGCAGGTAGACATGCCAAATGACCCAGACACATTATTTTGATTCTTGGACGACCAGTCTTTACTCTTACTCCTTGATGCTGCAGGCTTATCAGAGAAGCTAAAAATTGATATTATAAAAATATAAAAATTATATCACACAAAAACTTTAGCACTCAACTTTGCTCAATTAAAGATTACTTGACAGAAATAATAGGCAGATGGTCCTTTTCCAGATTAGTGTTTTTAGCCGATATTATATTTATCATGACTCCCAGGCCAATTATGTGTTCTAACTGGTGCAGATTTCTAAAAACTTCTCGCCAGAAACCACAAGTTGATTTGTAGAAATGATTGAAATGACCCTGTACTTAATTTTGGGGATCGGAAATTCATAAAGGCCGCCATGACGCAATTTATTTTAACATTGGACCCTTTTCGGTTGATTCATTGATTGTAAATATTTCATGCATTTCAGGATGGATAAAAGTTAACAATAAATCATACCAGTGGCGGCGGTAATGTCAGACCGGGGAATTTTCTTTTGGACGGTTTGTGTAGGGGAATTTAAGCCTTTTGCATTTTCTGATTGATTGATTGGATTTTTATATAAACGGGGTCAAAGGGTTAAAAAATGATTTTGCAGAAAATGAGAAAGTTTTATTTTTCAACAGATTTTGTTGGGGTTATGGCATTGGATTCTTCTCAATGAAAGCTTTTAGTCAACGGATTGGGCCGTATCTCTGACCATTTTCAAGATAAAAGTGGTCAATGTGGGGGAAAATTTTGAATGAGTATAATAATGGAAAATTTTATTTTCATCTTATTTTGATGTTTTTTATTTGATTTTTCTCAATCAAGCTTTCATGAGTATGTCAAGATATATGATTTTGATCAGAGTTTTTCCAAATTATTCCTAATAAAAAATGGAATAATTGTAGCACCAGTTTTGAGGATAATAGGGGACAAAATGGTCACTAGTCCAGTCATATTATTGTGTCCGCTCTTTACTGTGTCAAGCACTTCACCGTGTTCAGCACACCACTTTGTCCAGCACATTATTATGTCCAGCAAAATACTGTGTTCACACTTACCATAAGGTTCATTTGTTCACCTTCATATGTCAAAGTGTTGCGGCCGTATCATGCAGAGCTTAAGAAGCACCTGCGTTAGTTCAATTTAGGTTTACATTAAAATGTTAAATATTTGAATTTTTATTCTTAATTGAAACAAAAGTATGTAATTTGATTAAAGTGCATCGTTCCTCCTTATAAAAGAAAGAAAGTCATACGTCATAGTAGTAAAAGCAACTTTGAAGGAATTTATTAATGTGTAAACTCAGCCTACTCACTCACAAACTGAATAAAGTCCGAAGGACTTTATGTAAAGTTTCTGATTGAAAGTACCAATAAGTTCCGTTAAAATAGCATTCGTTACTTATAAGTCCAGTTAATTAGTCAAATGAAAATGACGCTACAACTTAACTCCAGGAAAGGAACTATTTTGAAGGCGTACCTATTTAGTCTCATGGCGCTACATGGTTTATCGATGTCATGGTACTGCACAAATATAAATGCAGTATTTTTTTTACAATATTGGAATAATTACATCATAGTCTTATATTATATCTTAGTAGGTAAACAAATCGTGTCGTTTCTTGTTTGAAAAATTCGGATGTGTACATTTTCTTAATAATTACTTATAAAATGCCAAATTGACAATTTATGCTTTGCTGATCATAAAGCCTGGTCGTGTGTCTCATTTCCAATCGTAGTGAAAGGTCTTTTATGTTATGTTCATTTTGTATTCAATTTCTATTTACACAGTTTCAAGACAAACACACAAAATAAGTATAAGCATGCTATTGCGGCCATATTATTCATGAAAAAAGTCAGCTGAAAATTTTCCTATTATTTTCCTTTTGTTTTTTTAGGGAAAGAAAGTGCTCAAACTATAATGCTAAAATTTGTGAAAGAAAAATAGCCATACCTCAGGATTGCAATAGACTTTAGCATTGAAAACGACAGGATAAAAATGTTGTAAAAAGGAAAGATTCAAAGTTACTTAGATTAAATGGTTAATCCCTTATCGGGGATGCCGAATAGGTTTGATAGAGAATCATACAAAATCACCAATGTTAAATAAATATGGAAAATTATTGTTATATTTTATGTACATTTCAAGGAGTAACCTCTCTCGAACCGAATTTTAGAAACTCAAAGATCAAAGCATAGCAAAAAAAAGCACTAAAATCCAAACAAATCGAAATGGGAAGCCAAATCCGACGGCAGAGACAACTACTAAAAGCAATATTTTCGAAGACTATCCGCATTTTCAGTGCTTTAGAATTTTAGCAAATGCAAAAAAATTCTGTAAAACATTGTTAGATAAATTTATTCTCAGAAAAGTCTGACAACTGGGCTGAACCTTTGGGACCTATGTTCCACCAGCAGAGCTATCGACCTAGTGGTTTCAAATTACAAAATTACAAATGTGTAATAAAAACGAAAAATGTTTGGTATGCTTTATGTAAATTTCAAGGAGTAACCTCGCATCAGTAGCAATAGAACCAAAACACAGAGTCCGAGCTCCAAACATAGTCAGAGAGGTACACTAATCAAAACAAATTGAAATAGGAAGCCAAACCTGGCGGTAGGGACAACTACTAAGTTCAATAAATACGTTTCGAAGCATTTTCGTATATGTGTTTTAGAGTTTAAACAAATGCAGCAAATTTTTGTAAAACATTGATAGAATACGGTACATCACACCAAAACTGTCGTGGAAATGAATAAATAAAGCTCGTACATTTAAACACACCCATTGTAACTTGTCAGTTACTTGAATAAACTAATACTGAAAGGTCATTGGTAACTTATATTTTAATATTTTCAATTTATGCAAAATTCGTTGTTATGCGAAGAAAACGGATAAAGAAATCCGACTAATAAACATTTTTCACAGATGCATGAGTGACATTAAACACCCTGAAATATACTCATTCCAAAGGTAAAAGCAACATAGATGCCTTGTTTGTTCTTTAAATGTTATTTTTCAAACATTAACAGGCTTTATTATGAGAAAGTTACCTAGAGTTAGTGTTTTGACGAGAGATTACTCCTTGAAAAGTGCATATACAAAAAGAATTCGAAGATACCAAAGGGGCAGACAGAAATTGTTAAAAATAGAGTCAGAAGACAGACAAGACCTTGGCCAACAAACAAGAAATATAAAACAAACATAGTACACGCAACAATACACTGAAAACTACAAATATAGTGACACAAACCCTACAAGAACCAGGGTGAGTTAAGGTTTTCTGGAAGTGTAAGCAACTAATGCTCCACTAGTGGTATTCGCCGTGGTTCACATAAGACAAAGCTGGTGCATAGTCGCCATCGCTGTTAGTCACAATCGGTATATGAACGGATTTGTTGTCACGACAGTGGGAAGATATCCATTTTCATAGGTGTAATCGATATTTCGTATCTGTCAACCAAATCATGATGGCGACCGAAAATTTTCCTGAGTGATGACTTTGCCTTGCCTCGAAAAAACCCTGTTTCAGTAGCTTTCTTGTTAGCATCCCTCTATCAATAAACTCCTGATAGGAAGCACAAGCCCTGGAGTAGTGTATCAACCGAGAAATGTACACTCCGTATGCAGATGCGGCTGGAATGTTGCTAGACATTAAAATTCGCCATGTCAAATTTTGTTCACCATCGGTAAACTTTTATTTTACAACAAATTTTAGGAATATTTTTTTTGTTCAAACCATTTTTTCAAATTATTGTTTTGGACCGTTGAAAAAATGCCTGGCTCGACATCGCTTCATTGAAAAAAAAATAAAAAGCTAGCTATCAGAATTTCTTGTATTAATTGTATTACAAAAATTCTCACCTTCAGAATAATCGTACCGAGGCCAAATGCCGGCCCCTTCAAAGGTCGAAAAGTGCTTAATAGCAATGTTGCTAATTAACCGATTAATGCGTTCAAATGTGTTTGATGTGATATACCATCATTCTCTAGTGATTCGCCTCAATTATTTACTGATGAGAAAACGTAAAGAGACGTTACATAACAAGTCCAATTATCATTGTTAGCTTAAAGATCAATTAGGTTGTTTCGAGTTCAATTAAAATGAACCTGTCTATGCTGAAGCCATCAACACTGTTGTCTGGAGGTAATACAACTTTATGGTGTTACATGTGTACCACTGTTGCCTGGTGTTATTACAACTTAATGGTGTTACCACCGTTGCCTGGAGGCAATAAAACTTTATGCTGTTACTACCGTTGACTGGGGGGAATACAACTTTATGGTGTTACCACCATTGTCTGGAGGCAATACCACCTGTTACCACCGTTGGCTTGACGTGATACGATTTTATGCTCTAACCATCCTCGGAAGGAGTTTATACAGATTTATGTTGTTACCACCCTGGCATGGTGGTTATACAGCTTTATGATGATACCACCCTGGCATGGAGGTTATACAGCTTTATGTTGAAACCACCCTTGTATAGAGAATATATAGGTTTTTGTTGTTACCACCCTGGTATAGAAGATATATAGCTTTATGTTGTTACCACCCTAGCATGGAAGTAATACAGTTTTATGTTGTTACCACCCTGGCATGGAGTCCATTCCACCAAGGAAGGTGTTGTAACTATCCTGGCCTGGAGGATATATAGCTTTATGTTGTTATCACTGGCATGGAGATTATAAAGTTTTATGTTGTTACCACCCTGGCATTAAGTATATATAGGCTTATGTTATTACGACCCTGGCTTGGAGGATATATAGCTTTATGTGAGGTTATATAGCTTTATGTTGTTACCACTCTGGCATGGATGTTATACAGCTTTATGTTGTTACCACCCTGACATGGATGATATAAAGCTTTATGTTGTTACCACCCTGGCATAGAGGATATATAACTTTTTGTTGTTACCCCTCTAGAATGGAGGTTATACAGCTTTATGTTGTTACCACCCTTGCATGGAGGTTATACAGCTTTATACCCTGGCATGGAGGTTATTCCACCCAGGAAGGTTTTTGTTGTATCTATCCTGGCATGGAGGATATATAGCTTTATGTTGTTACATGCACCTCACTGGCATGGAGATTATACAGTTTTATGTTGTTACCACCCTGGCATGGAGGATATATAGCTTTATGTTCTTACGACCCTGATATGGAGGATATATAGTTTAAGTTACCACCCTTGCATAGAGGATATATTTCATACAGCTAATGAAGAGGAAGATATTAACCTAATTGTCGTTTATTCGCAATTTAGATCTTCTCTTCAATGTATGATTTAGTATAAGAACATTAACCCCGTAGGCGTTTTTCTCATTTTTTATAAAATGTTTTAAATTGCAAATCGATTGTTCTGATGAACAATACCTTCTTTTTGGTCAATTTGTAGCGTTTCGTTATTTTCATATAATATTTCAGCTTTTCACAATAAATTAGTACAGACTGATCATAATTATATATAATTGTTTATCTTCCAGAATGTGCGTCATGAGCTGACTAGTAAGCAGTGACAATGACTTGTGGCATTGCAAATTGGTTAATTTCATGTCCTCTGTTGTTGTAAATATATATTGGTGAATCAATTGAACTTGACTCGACCATAATATGCTGTTACTTCAATAGCCTGGGGGTAATGTAACCTTATAAAGGAGTATCAGGAACTGTGATACCGTTTTGTGAAATTAAGGAATCTTACAATTATATTTTCAATTATACTTCTGTCTGATCTAAACTGTCCATGCATTTATCTTGATGACCAAATGTTTGTCTTCTGTTATATGTTAATTATCGAATGACAGTATTTGAAGGAATATCAAATCCTGTTACTTTTGCTCAAAATGAATTCTACCGCCTATTAATGTGTTTGTTTTATGGTCGGGATTGATGAGTTTCTGTTTGCTTTTTGTTGTTCCTCTGTTGCAACTGTTGATTTTTCCTTTGAACGTAAGTTGGGGGGAAGGTTGTGTAGCCACTTAACAAATTCTACCCCACCACATGTCTGATGTGCCTGTCCCAAGTCAGGAATTGTGGTTATAGGTTTATCTTTGTTTTGTTACATGTACATTTTTGATAATATTTAGTTAAGAGCAGTATTATTTTACGCATACACGATTTTTTTTATTTGGGCGATTAAGAGTTTATTCACAAGTATTGGCATTCCACCCCTGTTGAAGGCCTTGTGGAGACCTCTAGATTTGTAAATTACTGTGCTTTTCTCGTGCTTGGAGTGCAGTCTCTCTGACATAAACCCCGTATATTTCTTTTTCATATCTAATCCAAAGTAATAAAAAAATAACCAATCATATTTCTCAAAATTTTGAAAGACTCTTTGAGAGATAGCTAAAGGTTTGTGCTTAGATAGAAACAAAAATTTACAACCTTTAGTCCAGGTCTAGCAGCTGAAGTTTGGGGTTATAAAAATGAAATCGCAACATAAATCTCAAGCCAAAGCAATACCTTATCTAAGGGCCTGTTCACTCTACAAAAGTTAGTCCGGATTAATATGGATTAAGTTATTACGCATTCATACTATAGGTAAAATTTAATCCGGATTAACTGTATTTTGATTTAGCGATTGCTGTCTGCCCCTTTGGTATTTTCAAATTCTTTTTTTTCAGTTTCTGGCTCAAATTAAAAACTAACTAATCATAAGCCATAAATTGCTTTTTACAACTCAAATTTGACTCAGACTTATTCAGAAAAATTCAGGCCTGATTATGATGATGTGGTTAATTAGAATTTACTGAGACATGAAAGAGATTAAAATAACCTGTTCAGAACTCATATCTTTTTTTATTTTTGCGAAAGGCACTATTTAGATAGTGTCGACTCATTACCATGGTTATGATAATTAAATCAAATTAGTTTCTACAGACGCATCCATATGGTGTTTTCCTGTAGAATTTTGCACGATTTGACGGATTCCATGTTGGGTGAACAGGACATACGGCATTATGTACAGGACAGGAATGGGAATGTCGTGGATAGTCGATATAATATCCCTTTTCCTCTTTGTCAGGGAGATGATGGTACGAATCACGATAGTGGCGAGTATATGGAGCAGACCAGTTGTACGAATCTCTGTATGATGGAGCTAACGATGGTTTGTCGCTTACTACAGACACTACAATAAAAGAAAATTTAAGGCAAACGCACTGTAACCAATAATTTTCATATATAATTTAATACTTACCTAAACATCACCACAAAACAAATAAAAGTAAAAAATCTAGAAGCATGAGCAACCTGTTATCTGGAAAACATTAGTATATTGACCCAGGTCATAAAACGACGCATTCGACGGCCATCTCTACCTGGAAACCTTCTTATATAGACTCAGGTCATAGACGACGCATTCGATGGAAATCTCAATCTCGAAACCCTCGTATATAGAATCGGCTCATGGACGATGCATCCGTCGGCAATCTAAATCTGAAAACCTGAGTTAATATTCTTAGCGGTCTTTGTCTATATTGTAGTAAAATCTACGAAATGGAAATGTTTCCCAAGGATTCCATATTAGAGAAACCTATAGTTCTCCTCTAATAAATCCAGTAACACATTCAGCTGTTGACCCAGTATGGGAATTTATCGGGTCATAAAAGGACGCGGGTCGTTCAGCCACGTTTTTAGTCAAATAATTTGGCTGATATATATTATTCTAAATCATTTGTTTTGGAAAAAATTATAAAAAGAAAACCCAAAGGTTTTTTTAGTATAATAGTTCTACAACTGTTCCATGGCACATACAAATTGCTCTAATATAAAATAACTAAGAAAATACTAAAATACTAAAGCACTTATTTTTAAAAATTGACACAATTTGATATCCCACAAAAACATTAGCTACAACTTTGCTCAAAGATTATTAAGCGCAAATATTTAGTTATCTTTGTGATATTTTTGTGGGCTCACATCTACTTTTATCACTTCCAAAAAAAATTTTTTTTAGAGATAATATTGCATTCATATAGAAAACTGTCAAATAAGACCTGCCGTTGAATCGAAATGATAACAAATATACAAGTATGAGTTATGAATTATCAAAAGACGGTCATTTTTTCACACATTTTTGTTTCGTCATAAAATCTAACATTTGGGCAAATATGGCGCTTAGCGTATCCTATTTCTTAAAGGCAGTTCGCGAAGAACGACCATCTTATTTGTTGGATGGGCTATTTTATCAAAATAATCGAAAGAAATCCAGCAAATGAACTTTCCAAAATATTTGTTTTTCTATGGACAACTGACATGAATTAACCATAGTTAATATTTTTTCACTGTCAGCAGTTACAATTTTGAAAATAATCGACCAAATTTTATTCCATATGTTGTAATGGTCGAAATTGTATTTCAACCATCTCAGTAATATTTTGAAAATTAACCAAATGTTCCTCTTGAATAGAAGCAGGTGTAGCAACAATCTTGGTTGAAAGGAAACATTTTGATAGCAGTCTTGCAAATGACTATTCCTCCACTGCTTCAAAATTAGAAAGGTGTTTTATAAACTCAAATTGGATATTTTGTTGAATTTAGTTATGCTTTGGTAGCTATTTTGATTTTGAATGGCAGTCAAGTTAAACAGACCATTAAACTCTGAAAAAGAATCAAACAAAATTTGCACCAATAGTTCAGGTGGTTTAACAAGGCCTGATGGGGTCAACGGATACGATAAAATGGTCCGAAATTCCCCCACATTTTTTCCCAAATTGGCAACTTGTCTATCACTAATCTAAAATAAACTGACGTCTCAAAATGCAGATCCTGTATCGCTAACCTGACATTGGACCAATCACAAAAAACATTAAATGGGTAACAGTTGTCATGATTTTTGCCTTAATTTTATGACGGATCTCTAAAAGAAGTTTCCCGTTTAGGAAAGAGGTTTCAGGGAAAGTTTTTTATGAATCAGCAAATCAGAAACAAGAATCACCAAACGTAGCCATTTTTTATCGAGATGAAATAAGGTAGCCTAATATAGGAGGTTCTTAAGCTACTACAAGTCTAATATTGTTCCATTTTGACCAAGCAGTTTTAGTGAAGATACATTTATGTATCAAGAAGCACCCACGGCTGCCCTATTTTGTGGAATCCGTAACAAATGCGGAAACGTCATTAAAGTCCTTGAATTTGTTCTCCGGTCAAATATTGTTCCATTCGGCCAAGCGTTTTCAGGAGATTTTAATATGTATTAGTCAATCAAAAACAAAAATCGTCCACGGTGGCCATATTTTTGTCCGCAATAAAGAAACTAAGTTAGAATCATATAGGCCCATAGATTCTTCCTGTAAATATGTTTTAGTTGGTACGATGTAATGAAAATTGCTAAAATGAGAAAAATAAAATTTACAACGAAACCGCAAGTAAACGAGTCAGATTTCCATTACTCTGTAGTTACTAACCTTGATCCTCCTGAGTTAATTTCTTTTCTTCTGTAGGAGCTCGTTTCCATGCTTCGACAGGATAAGCAAACTCTCCAAATGCATCCGCATCTATACCTGAAAGTAATTCTAGTAAAGTGATTTTATTTCTTGAATCACATTACTTTCTATACGAAGTTGTTTTTTACTGATGACTTTGTGATTTTTTTTGTGCGCTCATATATGTCTTGAACAAAACACCCCAAAATTAGTTATTTTTACAGAAAATGTAACATTCTTGTTAACAAAGTCAAATGTGCCCTGCTGTTGAGTCGAAATAATGACACTTATTTAAGAATAAGTCATAAAATTATTACTTAGCTTTGAGTCTTCCCCGGAAGACGTGTGTCACCTGCATGTCGACAATAGAACATTGTAGATAAACATGGTTCTAGTATTTGCTTGACACAATAATGTTTTTGACACAG
>JAULBM010150611.1:0-18162 GCA_032357055.1 Geukensia granosissima | reverse complement strand
ATAAATATTTGGACAGTTTAACATCTAGACCCTTGAAATTACCTGTTGTTGACATGAAGAAGTAAAATATATGACCAGATAACATATTTTTATGCATAAAGATACAGATTTCTGCTTCATAGCACTATTTTAAGAAATACCTTACAAAACAAGGAAGAGAATGAAAGGCTACAAATGAGAAGTCGGTACATATCATGATACGGTGGTATTGTATCGACATATCAGGATATCATTTTTCATTAACGAAACTCATCCCTAATATTGAATGGTGCCCGGCAAAATCCAACACAAATTTTAAAGGGGACTATCATAGGAACATTCCACCAAAGTTTAGTTAAAATTGGCCAAGAGGTTTCAGAGGAGTTGATGAAAACATGAAATTCCCATAGGGTCCAATGTTAAACTATGTCAAGCCATGGTGGCCATATTGAATGGTGCCCGGCAAAATCCAACACTAATTTTAAAGAGGACTATCATAGAAACGTTCCACCAAAGTTTGGTTAAAATTGGCCAAGCAGTTTCAGAGGGGTTGATGAAAATGTAAGAAGTTTATGACGACAACGACATACGACGATGGACACAAAGTGATGAGAAAAGCTCCCATGGCCTTTTAGGCCTGGAGAGCTCAAAATATAAATAAAACAACACAATCATAACAGTTCATCTAGTCTCTACTATCTGTTGTCAATATAGTTTGTGACAATGTAAATAAATCATCTAAGTGTAAAACAAAAACAAGTCTAATATATGAATTTTTCAAAACCTGAAATTTTTCCCATTTTTACATGTAATATTTTTTTTTATCACAAGCAAGATAAGGGGCAAGATTCATTGAAATCCATAAAGATTTGATAAGATTGGAATTTTTTTATAAGGACTACAATCTTAGTGTCATAAAAACCAACACTTCAGTTGAAATTATAAACTCTGGTAGAGGGCATTTGGCTCTGTAGTTTCACATACAAAGATTTTATGCTAATTTCCCTTAGAGTCCCATTTTACAACAAGTTTGGCTATGTCAGCCCAACAAAGATGGCAGACAGGGATGCAGAACATAATTTTGGAAGACCATTCAACATTCCAACAAACTTTCCCATAGGGTTCTATGGTAAGCTGAATTCGGCTGTGGTAGCCATCTTAACTGGCAGGCAGGAATGCCGATATAATTTTTGTAGAAGACTATTCTGCCAAAATTTGGTTTAATTTTACACAAGGTCCTATGCTTACCTAAGTTCAGCTGTTGCGGCCATCTTGGGTCAGTGGGTGGGCATACCAGATACAGGTAGAAGACCATGCAAGGACCATCAAAGTTTGGTTGCAATTGGCTCAGTAGTGTCAGATAAGAAGATAATCAAGTGAATTTTCCATAGGGTCTATGTTTAACTAAGTTTGGCTGTGGCAGCCCTCTTGGTTGATGGGCAGGATGCCAACAAAACTTTGTAAACGCAACATGTAATGACCATTCTACTAATGTTCCATTACCATTGACTCAGTATTTTCTGACGTGAAGATTTTTTAATATTAGAAAGAACTACCCCAGTTTTTCTATTTTTAGTAATGGTGGCCATCCATCAATGTTTGGTCCAAATTGACTGAGAGTTTTTTTGGGAGAAGATTTTTTTTGTAATTGTTGATAGATGGATGACAGACAAGAGAGGCCAAATTTCACAAGGCTTTTTAGGCCAGGTCATGAGATTAAAATATTGTTTTAAAATTTTACCACAGATGATTTATATATGTATTTAATATAAAGAAGCATCTGTAAAAGTTCCATGAACATCTATCTGTGATTCAATCACATATTTTGCATTAATGGGCTGTTACAAATCTCAATATATGCTCAAGCATCCAAGCTGTTGTAACAATACTTCAGAATCATCAAAGTAAGTGTACATGTAAGAAATATGTAGTTTCTTTTCAATTGATTTAACATATTAGGTATAAGTGTTAACAAAGTTCAACAACCTTGATGAATCCAAGTCTGAAAATGATAATTGTTTGTAACTTTGTTTGATTGGGGTTAAACACAACTTTCAACAATGTCAGTCATATGTGAAAGTCAGTTTCAGATCATAAAAAGAGAGCCACTGATCTTGGGAAGGTATCTGACAAATACCTTAAGCTGAATGTACCTTTTTTGGATGTTACAAAGTCAGATGACAGGCTACAGTTGTGATCTAACCCCTCAGGCTCCTTCATTTGTTATAATGATACAATGCAAGTGTATAATGATATGTATAGATATGTATCCTTTTTGGGTGACAGATGATTGACATTTACAAGGAATCTGGACAGACAGGTGGATGCACAGACATAGAGGGTGATTCCTATAATATACCCCAAACTGTGTTTATTACTGTGGTATAAAACGTAACATTTAATGGTAATTTTTGCATACTTGTTGTATGCACTTAATTGAAAAAGCATCTGGTTATACATGTATTTTTTTTTTATTTACTTGCTTGTTTAATTAAAGTTCATTTTATTTAATATTTTTTAATCTCTTTAGTATATTTTCATATGTTATTTTTTAAATTATATTTACATGAAATAAAGCAAAAATATATAGATTCCAAATACTTGTAGTAAGCCATCCTGGTACTGTACTTAGACTTGCCACAAGTCTCTGTGTCTCTAAGTGTGTCCCTTTGATATTTTTTTTTTGCTTTGAGAGTAAGATGTACACTGTTTGATAGTATTAAAACAAGTATGGATAAAAATGTGCTGTAATTTTTACTGATTATTCAAGGTTTAAAGATTAAAGTTACATAGTTACTTGAGGCAAGTCTAAGTACCGGTATTTAAATTTTTGTTCAAGAAATGATCATTTTTCCTCCCACATCACTCTTATCAAACAATTCATTTCTGTGAATCATCAAGTTTTATTCTAATATTATTAATACTGTATAAAGATACACCCTTGTCCATTTTAAGTTTGTGAGTAGGAAGACTACTGCTAAAGTATGTATTATATTTGAACTTTGAAGTTTAAACCACTTGCATTAAGAAAAATATTTCAATATATATACTAGTTAACCAGAGGCTCCATTGACCTAATAATAACAAAATTAATTATACAAAATAAAGCAAAGGAATGTTTGACATGTTTTTAACTGAGGTGCTTTGCAAGCACACAATGATAACCACAGCATGTTAACATGTGAAAGACATGAAAGATGAACAAACCATAATGAACCTTTCGGTAAGTGTGGACATAGTATTTTGCTGGACACAATAATGTGCTAAACATAGCAATGTTGTCCTTTTTTAGCCAGCCAATGAAATTCCTGCTTCAAAATTGTGGAAAGCACAACTAATTATGACAAATCCCAAGTATTCCAAAAGGTCATCGAAACAGAAAGTACAAATGTAGAACTGATCTTCATTCAGATTGTGACAAGTGATTCCCTGTAGCAGATTTACAGTGTCCACAGATATATCCTTTTTGTGTCTTCCCAAAAACTCAACATTATTCAACAAGTGTGACACTGTAGTACCACCTGTCTGATTTTGAATGATAATGTGAAAATTTTTACATTATGATAACTTAAGTGAATAAATTTGTAACATTTGGAATTCACTACCATTGTGATATCTGATGTTATGAACCTCATACTGACATAACCATTCATGATGTACATGATTTACTACATGCTTTATATCATTTCATGTATTGATCTACCAACAATAGTTACAAGTATATATCTGCAATCACTCTGGCATATTGAACTCTAAAATTACCTAAAAATCATATGAAGTAAAATTTTCCCGTTTCTTTTACAAAACTTCAAATTTGGTAAAATTAGTATAAATAAAAAACATAGCTCAAATAATTAAGACATATTTCTTTCAAAAAGCAAACACACAAATTACATGTTTTTCATGAGAATTTTGTTTAGAAATGCTAAAAAATAAGATTAAATTTGCAAGTTCTTGACTAAACCAAATTTATAAGACTACAAATGATACATTTATTAAATAAATGTTTTTGTCATTGGAAAAAAAAGGGCTAACTTTGTAAAGTACCTTGCATACTTGCTTCCTGTTTGGCCAAGCTGTTTTAGAGATTTTTTTAATGCTTAAGCCAATCAAAAAGAAGAATAGTCTATGGGGTCCATGTTACCTCAGATCTGAATAAATGAGCAAACTTTAGATAGGACATTGCATAGATGCTTCCTGTAAAATATTGTTCTATTTCGCCAAGCAGATTTTTCATGTTTTTTAGTGTTTCAGCCAATCAGCAGTTTCAGAGGAGAAGATTTTTTAGTGTTTGAGCAAATCAGCAGTTTCAGAGGAGAAGATTTTTTAGTGTTTCAGCCAATCAGAAACAAAATCATCCATGGTGCCCATTTTTTATTCCGACAAGAATCATCCATGGCTGCCATGTTTTATATCTGTTAATAACAAAATCAGAAAATTGTGTAGAGAACATTTGGCATAGCCGTTTCAGAGGAGGAAGATGAAAATTGAAAGTTTAAGGATGATGGATGCCAAGTAATATTAAAAGCTCACATGGTTTTTGGCCAAGGGAGCTAATAATCCTCTGTCACCTGCTTGAAAAAAAAATGCACTGTTGAATTAATGAATTGTGAAGATAAATTTACTATGAAAGGCCTTGCCAAATTTATTAAGATAGTGATGTCTGTTCAAATGATATTACCTTCCTGTTGTGTTCACTCATTGTGTTCAACATTGTTATAATTGTATATATGTGTATTTTGTACTACTATGCTCCATGTGGAGCCTTTTATTGAAATAAAAAGTCTCAAAAAGTTTCAAATTAGAGCAGTGTAAACATACTAGATAGTGAAACAGCAAATTATAAACATTTCTGTCATGTCTGTTCTGCCAGAAAGGAAAACATCTTTTGCTTTCCTTTTCATATATTCACAGAGAAAGGTTCTGAAATTTTCTTTCAACACAAAGAAAATCCCCAATAAGAACATGGTAATTTCCTTAGAGCCCATTACAGTCCTGATCAGTCAATCCAATAATTCTAAAAATAAAGATGTCATATCAGGAAACTAAAAACTGCTGAACTTAGTCTTGAAATTAAAGCAATTTACATAAATAAACTATTTATCACATAAATTTCCCATGGTAGTTTTTTAAGCTTCTGTGCAATACCTAGCTTGTCTAGTGCATTTCAGGAAATGGAAAAAAGACAGAAAGAGATAATTGATTTGATCTATGACAGGAATTTATATCATACATTATAAAAAAAGTTTTCATTGACTAGAAAATTAGAGAATCAAAGAAATTGTCCAAATCACTTATAAAGGTGATTTTGTAAATTTACAATCACTCAGATTTAAGTGATCATGAATTGAAACAACTTGTTCAAGTCACACCCCCTTACTGGTGGGGGAAAGGAAACAAATTATGGGCCTTGTGGAAACCGTTTGGCAGGTACTTCGTTCTCGTAAAGATATTATATAGTTTCTCTACATTTACCCTGATACATAATATTTTTTAAAACAAAAATGTTGATCATTATCTAAGATTAAAATAATTGATCAAATCTATCTAGATGGTCTATGGACACAGTGATGGAAACAAAATTTCAAACAATTCAAAATGTCATGTTCAAGTTGAAATATTTCATAATTCTGCATGTGTTTAAAGTCAATTTCATAGCCTGGGGCAAATAATTAACAAACTTGTGTTGAAGATTAATCCCTGTACTTGCATATTACAGTAACAATTGAGTAAAGCTTTAGTGAACAGTAATCATCAGTTTAACAAGGCCTGTTTAACATACTCCTTGCTGATATTTAAGGAAAATATTTTAAAATGTTTACAAAATTTGGCTTTGTTAAAAGAAATCCTGTAAATGTCTCTGTTAAGGAACAAGTAAAATGTGTCTACAAATACTTAACCATATTTAACCACAGTTTTTCACCAACTGGAGTAATATTCATTAAAATATGTTTTAAAATAGCTATTAATCTATGGCAAGATTGTACCTGAAAATTAGGACCTGATTGAGGGACTACATGTAAGAGAAGTCTGCTTATTTTGCTTATTCTCTGCCACTGTGATATGTTTCCACAACCCCTTTCCTTCTTCTCTGCCACTGACAGGTCCCCACCCAAGTAGTCCAAAAAATTATGACATTTTCTTTGGATCTTTGATTACTTTTTTTCTTGGCAATCAATGTAGGATCAAATTATTTGGACTACCACCCAACATGCCCAAACCTAAATTTCGCAATAACATTATATTACTATGTATATAAGAAACCGGAGACATATGATATAAATAAGTCTTTGAAGAAATCGGGGAAAATCAAAGGAACAGCATGTGGTTGTGAAATAAAAATCTTCTACTTCTAGTATATGAATTATACATTCGTGACAAATGCAACTATAAAACTTACCATCGTTTCAATATGCATTTAAACAGAATACACAAGCCTAAAGAGTTGAGAAACAATTCATGCATTGTCCACCCCTTCAACCTTGACCTTTAATCGTTGTCTTCTATGCGTTTTAAATGGTATTTTGTAAAAACTGGAATGGAATATGTTATCGGACCAATGACATATCTCATTTCACTGTCAATCAAAGCAAAAAATAATGAATTGGCAGACATAGAATATAATGATCCATGATTGGCTAAAATTGTATTTTGTAAAAACTGGAATATATCATCGGACCAATGACATATCCCATTCCACTGTCAATCAAAGCAAAAAATAATGAATTGGCAGAGACATAGAATGTATTAAATTTGCTACCCGTTATGATCCATGATTGACTAAAAATCTATCTTTATCTTTATAATGTATTATATGTCTCTGGTTTTGGCAAGCAAGAAAAGATCAGAAAATGATAAGGACATTCTATGAAAATTAAAGTCGAAGAAAAAACACTAAAATACTTGAAAAGGTAAAAGAATAACACAGAAAAATGACAAGAAAATATCTTGTAATATACTGACAAATCAAATAAATTAATCTGACTGTCCATTAGAGACTCACAGGAGAATGGGAAATTTTGCATTAAAATTATATTTAAAAAAAATCCATTGTATTATTTTTCTTTTGGATTTGGTTTAAATCCTAAATGTTCAGAAGTTAATTACTTTTTCATGTGTCTGTTTATCAATGATCACTCAGTACATTTTAATGGAAATTTGCAATCAAGCTACAGTTGTGAAGATGTTTCAGCATGGAAATATTTAGATTTGTTATATTTACAGTGTTCTTAATATTTGCATTTGTAAAATGTGGTTAACTTTTAAACAACAGGCCCCTTGTGGTAAATAAATTAACAAATGGAGGTAAGATATCCAAAATTGAATTGTCACTGTCAATGCATTATGGGGTCATTTGTTTTAAAAGAAAAAAAAATTTCTTGCATAAAAGTTATATGCATCCTTTGCTTAAATAAGAGATATTTAACTTTTCAGAAAATGATTGCAATTTTTCAATGGAAACACCTACTGGGTATGGAAAATTGTTTAGGCACAGATTCTCTTGTGGTAAGTAAAGCATTCTGTATTTTGTGCAAGTTTTTCATTTGTTTGTGTCTAGGAATCGATTGTTTACTAATTAGTGATCATTCTGATCCACAAAATATGAAATGGGTGCTTTGGCAAGTACAGCCTGATACAACTTCAGTGCACTGACATGTGAAAGTTGAACAAATGACCTTTGGGTAAGTGTGGAAACAGTCTTTTGCTGGACAAAGTATTATGATGGGCATTATATAGGGTGCATGACACAACAGTGATCAGATAAACTTTTATTGTATTTTCCACCAATGTTGAATGTCATGCAAATTGACTTTTTTGCTCACTTTTATGTCGAAAATGAAAGAAAAAAGAGAAATCTGTTGACATAAAACTGAAAGCTCTAATCAAGACAAATAAAATGATAAAAACCCCATTAAATCTGATGATTTCCATCTCCAAAAAAAATCTAAAATTAGAGTGTTGCCATTTTTTAACCCATTTTTATCTCAATAATGATAGTAGATGGGTCATAGTGCATGTGGCTCATTAAGTTGACATAGTCATTTGGAATATATAGAAAAAAACATTAAAATTAGATAAGAAATAGATTACTTACTTTGAAATATAAAAAAAACTTTGAATCTCTCCTTATAATATGGGTGGGCTAGATCACCCAAAGTCAATACCAACCTTTATCTTGTACTAAAATCAATATCCTAAAATATACTGATTGAATGTTGCCAAATGTCCAATGTCATATATTTCATGCATATTCAGGACAAGAGCATATTTATAAATGATGATAAATGAATCCTGCTTTGTACCAGACTGACAAGCTGAGCAGGATTTTAAGTGCTAGGTCAACAAAGCGATAGTCTGCAGGAAGACATGTCATTTTACCCAGATTCATTATTCTTACTTTCTGTGGTTTTTTAATTTGGTTATTTAGGTGCTTGAGCAACTGAATATTGACTGTATTATTTAAAATCAATGAACCAGCTGGACATCAGAAAGACTAAATTTCATAGACATGTATTCCATATTGTTCGTTTTTATGCAACCGCAAAAAACCACAAAAAATTAAGGTTGTATTTTAGTATGGTGCTGACAGGTTTTGTACTGCACATTAACTTCTGTTATAAAAACTGGATTTTTTTTTTATTTTAAGGACCAACTCAGTGGTGTAATGGTTATATGCTCCTTTCAAGTGTGGAATGGGTGGGTTTGATCCCCGGCAGGGTCAAACAAAAGACATTTAAATTGGCATTTGCTGCTTCTATGCTAAGCACCCAACATTTAGGAGCAAGTGCAGACTGGTCAGCCACTTGATATAAAGCCACTCTTACTTGTATTTCACTATTTTTATTATCTAAAAGAAAATTGAACATCAGCTTACATTTATACAGATGTGACCGAAACCATACACAAATACATTGATATCCATTCACTGGTTGCATACAGTTTTTCTCTTGGGTCAACACAGAACTTTTATATGATCTTTTATTACAATACAGTCATACTATAATTCAATTACAAAATTTTCAGTGGTATCAATACAAATGAAACACAAAACTATGTCTTGTCTGATCACCAACTTTTGTATAAAACAAATGTAGATTCAAAACTTAGCATAAGGTCTTCATCAGAAGATGTGTGTCACCTGCTTCCACTCGCAGTTTAGGTATTCCTGCTACATCAAGCATGTAGAAGCGTATGCACTCTTATGGTAGCACTGAAATGACAGTTATCCTACAGGAAGCCTACAGATTAGTTTGTTCATAATTGAAAACAAAAGGTGCAATACTAAACCTCATAGCAAACAATTTGTGAAAGTTCAGTTAAATTATGTTGAGTGGTTGAGGGAGAGTAGTGGATTTGATCATTGTTCCTTGAAATTTTAGCATTTTCTTATTCATATTGCCTTCATTTAAATTTTAATTCTTAGTAACAAATGAAATGGAAAGGGCAATACACAACACTCAATAAGGAATCTGTGTTTGTTTAACACTGTTCAGTAGATTAGGAGGAATAGTGGATTAAATAATTGACCTCTTCTTTTTGCACATTTATAGAAAATGAAAATATTCAAGTTCATGTAAAGTCATCTACCATTTTTCCCCTTATAATATGTGTAAAAACAAGCAAAGTAAGCAACTAAGCATTTAAAATTGCACAAAGCAAGTAAAGAATTTAAGATATGTTTGAAAGTAATGGTTGTATTTATCTGAAACTCTGGTGAAAATAATAGCCAAATATGGTAAATGAATTTACATGGATCTTAATTTCTAACAAAAATAAAAAGTGCAACACTGTAGCTCATAACAAAGAACCTGTGAAAGTTTGGTTTAATTTTATCATGTGTTTTATGAAGAGTTTTGGATTAGAGCAAAAATCTTCTTTCTTTTTGCATTTACAAAGTTAATATTATAATTTAGATTTTGTAGGAAAAATAACATTTAAAATGGTGCAGACTAAGCCTCCCATAAAGTATCTGTGAAAGTTTGGTTTAATGCTGTGGAGTGGTTCAAGAAGACTATTGGATTAGAGAAGTGTGTCACAGTGACATTGACATAGGATAATGAGGACAATACAAGATATAGAAAAATGATGTTTGTTGCCCTACTTGAAGCAGGCAATAAAACATTGGGCTCTATTTACAGGACCGTGATGATGCGGTAGTTAATTTACATCTTACTATTAATTTCTGGTATAAAGTAAAAGATCTTTTATAATGAGAAATTTAATCCACAAGTCACTGGACTATGAAATGAGTTAAAGAACATATGGCAGAATGCAATCTAATAATGAATACATGGACTTTGGTATGGAAAATGCATAAAGCTTATTGCAGAAGCATCATATTCTTTAAGGCCTTCCATGGATTAAATTTCAAGATAAATTCACATGTCAGAGGTCACCAAAATCAAAACATAAACTATTATTAACATTTAAGCCAAATGTAGAAATATTCAAAGCAGTTAACATGAAAACTATGGTAAATGGTCAAATCAAAGGATTTTTTGCTGCTCATTGGGTTACAATAAGTGAACAATGCCTTTTAGATAAAATGTTATTTCTGGAACTTCGATAAATCAAACAACCAATGGCTTGAACAAATCACAGTGGTACTTATAAGTTTGAGCTATCAAGGTTCCAATGTATAAATAAATGTTTTACTGCAAAACAGAGGATAAAATTAAATGTTGAATTATAAACCTGTAAAGCTGCAGACTCTTTTACTTCAAATAATACTTATTAAGAAAAAAGTACAACTACATTAATGCAAAAGTGTACAAAAATTAAAAAAATATAAACAAATAAAACATTATTCCCCTTAACTATCAAGTAGTCAAGGTAACAAATGAAATGAAGGTACAATTAATTGTGATGAAATGAAAATGGAATGAATTTTATACATGAATTCGACTTCAATACACATTTTCTTATTTAATAGAATTTCTTAAACCAAATATAAGCAAACTTCAAATTATATGTGAAAGTGCTTATTAATTATAAAAAAATGTGATGATTTAAAAATCATTCAACGTACATGACTTTTAGAGCCAAAATATAATGGTTCTACCCCTTTTACTTGTAGATAAACATTCCATATAATTAGGGGCTACCAGCACATAAAACATGCCAATATATGAAACCCAAGTTGGTTTAGGGCAGATTTTTGAATTTCCTTCCTATCCATCTTCCTATTTAATGGAAAAAACCTAACTTGTGACTCTGCCGATTAAGTTGTTTATGGAGTTAATATATGGGTAAGACATTTGAATAAATTTTTTACTTCTATTCATATCCAGCCAGACCATTTCAAGTCCAAGATTTGATTTCCTGAATTTAATCATGGCTGTATCCAGAAACAATTCATATTTTACATTCCTTGTGGAATAAGCTGAATACAACAGAAAAATTAAAATGCATAGATTGAAAAATTAAACATAAAATCCTTTCATTCAACCCATTATTTTCTGTAAGGGTGGGAAACATCTACATATTATGGTCTTAAAAAAAACCCTTTGGTCACTTTCCAATAGACCAAGTGATAAATAAAAATTCCTTATAAACATCATAAATTCATCTTTACTGGAATATTGTTGATCTTATCGAGCAACAGGTATAAATTTACAAACAAACAACCTCAACAATATAAAAATCAACAGGTAACAAATACACTGGGCAAAATTCATTCTAAGTTGTAAAACAAGCACAAGATAATAGTATGTCCCTTAAATTTACAAAGCAAAAAAATATTATTGTAATTAACTTTCTTGGGACAGTTTTATCTACAAATCATTTTGAATTTGATTCTAATTAAAGAAATGCTGGTATTGTCTTTCCCACATTTATAACACATGAAACAATAAAAATTTTATGTGTGCAATTTATAATTAACCATCTCTTGCAACAAGCACACCAGACATGTTACCTATGAAGTAACTTATGAAAGCACTTGTTTTAAAACAACAAAAATGAATAGCTCTTTAATAGTACACTAGCACTTTTTGATGACAGTGAATTGATTAATAATGGCATGTTCTAAGTAACTGACTAGTATTCTGTGATATCAGGAATGCCACTGTTTTTACTCAGCCATCATGTTATTTCATAACTGCAATAAAAAAACAATAAATAAAAGTAATAATATGTTGATTTTTTATATCAAAATTTTACTGATGAATAACATGGATTTACTCCAAATTTTTCATTCACAACAAGTTTTTTAGTCAGTGTTAATCTAGTCGGTAGTTGCAGTGTGGGTTCCCTTTTTTCTTCTTTCTTTTTTAAACAAACTGTCCAGATTAGCAAGGGGAGTTAAAGTACTTGGAACAGAAAACAAAATATACCACCACTTGGGTAAAAAATGTTTTAAAGTTCAGCCATGAAGTATGTCATGTTATGTATTTTTGGAATTCTGATTTTTTGTTGCATCTCATCCTGCATTTAAAATTTCAGTTTTCCTCAGCACAAAAAAAAAAATTCCCACTGCCCATCTATGTTGAATTTATAACATTGAAAAATCTGTCTTAAATGATATGTTTTTATCGATAATACTGCCATTAACTGATTGATTAATTGTTTGATTGTTACTTATTGTCCAGTGGCAAATATTTCATGCATTTTCAGGATATCAATAGAAAAAGGAGATGTGGTATGATTGTCTACAAGACACCATGCCAGAAGGAGTAAATCACAAACTTCTACAGGTTGTCCTAAGGCAATCAATAATGGACACATGTCCACAACCTATCGCAAGCTCTAAAAGGCCCACAAAAATATGATATAATGATATTCAAGTGTAACATCTATCAGCCAAAAAGAAAACAATGTAAATAAATTACAGGTAACACTTAAACATAAAAACAAGTTTATTAATGAGTGATGATGAATGAACCCTGCTTTGTACTTGACTGACATGCTGAGAGGAATTTAAAACATGCCAACTACACATATCTGTTTTTATTTTTCTTATTTTCATGATTTCTTAAGATATTATGGAGCATACAGGAATTGTAACACTATTATAAACATACCAAGTTCACATATGAACTTCATCGTCTACCATCCTGCATGTTAAAGAGGTCACCTGCTGAGGGAAGAGGTGCAAGGCCACCAGTTAATCTAGGTAACAGATCAAAATCTGGTAAATTCTTTATATGAGATTCTAATTCCACTCTGACTTCTGTGACTTTGTCTAGTCGCTTTTTATATTCCTGCAATGTAATTTTTAAACAACAATTATATATTACTGCCGATTGCAACAATTTCTATGTGTTGTTTAAATTATTTCTCTAGTTGTTATAACATGTTAACATCTCTCAACCAGTGTAAAAAAGTAAATTGTGATGCAATTTTGATTTTTGTCTTACCATTTACCATTTCTGAATAATAATAAGTAGAAATGTGTCTGATGGACAGTGTGCACCATCAATGATCTGAGTTTTTACCTTGTGGTAGACATTCAAGATACGCATGAACTCATAATGAAAATCAATGTTGATGACACAAGATCTCAAAGTCACAGCATCACTTTTGCATCCAAATGATACTGTCCATACCAAAAACTATCTATGTACAAAGTTTCGTCCATACCAAAAACTATCTATGTACAAAGTTTCATTATGATATTATAACTTCTTGTTGTTGTTGATATAATACATTCAATTGACCCTAGGCCTGCACTTTATAACACAAAAATTAACTATGTAATTCAAAGTCCACTGACCACATGGTCGCAGCATCAGTTTAGCATCAAAATACTGTAGTTCATATTATGAAATTTCTATGTGTAAAGTTTCATAATGGTGTCAAAACTGCGTCTGACATGGAAAGAGGATCTTCCACCCCAATCTTTACAATTATGACAGAAAAACCAATGGATGGACACACAGAATGAAAAAAACTATAGGGCTGGCCTGCTTTGCAGCTGCAGCATAAAAATAAATTAGGTTAAGAAATCAATCAATGTCAGATTTCTTTGCCCATGTATATCTGTAATTTGTTAACCTGCATTTGTGTGCTTCAACATCCAGATGTAGTGTTGTTGACATCTAGCAAAGAATTCTGCTCAAACCGGTGCTAGGGGCCGTCTTACTTACTGTGAGGTGCAAGTTTTTACTCTGTGTTGAAGGCCTCACTGTGACTTTGAAATGAAGAACAACAATCAAAGTGTTGTTCCTCTGCTTGGAATTTACTTGTATAAATGACATTTTTGTGTCATGGATATTTACACCATATCCCCCTTTTTCTAATCTCATACTCTAACCATTTATTATTATATGTTTAGAATCTCAAACAACGATTGTAAACATCTTATAATGTATTATTCTATATATCTATAAATCAATAAAAATAACAAGTCCATTGTATGAAAAGGTGCTATGTAAAGGGCTTTCACTGAATACCCAATTAAGTACTTAAACTTAATGAAACTATTTAAAAGTCTACTGTCAATAAGCCTTACTTCAAGCTTTCTCTCAGCTGAAATGAGTTGTTCTCTTTGGCAAGCTATAAAATCTTTTAACATTTTCCCCACCATTTTTCTTTCCTCTAACTCTGCATTCAAACGAAAGTTATATTCTGACAATAATATACAGGCATCCTCCACTTTCCTTGATAATTTTACTCCTGATTCTTTGTCTACAAAACAAGAGGAAAAATACCATTATGCAAAACAATGTGACTATAATGCTTAAGGTATTCGGACCATAATAAAGATTGCGGGTAAAATATTTCTAGTTTTTCACAATTTAAACAAAATAACAAAACTGGTTTCTTTCAAAAGATTTTACAATTATATAGTTACTTAATCATGTTAATAGTAATCTGTGTTAATTCTTACCAGACTTAGAAGATTACTTGTATTTCCGAAGTTTTCTGATCTTTTGCGATGTCATTATATTAGAATCTTCTAATAAATAAGAGTATTTTTAATAATCACATGGTTATTGTGGTCCGAATACCTTAGGTGCTGTTAGAGAAGAAACTGCTTATCCTTCCAAACCCATTTGAGTTAACTGATAGGAGCTATGGGATTTGAGATTCCAGTTCTTATTTTCTGGATTATGCATTCTTTTTTTCTTTTGACATTTTTTGTTCAGTATCGTCATTTTTAAGCAATACATATCAAATAACACAGCCTTGCAAATAATAAATACTGTTAACAATATAAAGTTGGCTTCATGCATACATGGCAATTAAACACATGACTATATCTGTTGGAACAAACTATGTGTGTGAATGACAGCTGAATATTTATCTTCTGCAAAGTAAAATTTATAAACTCATAAGGATTTTAATAGAATATTTTGCACAAGTTTTTTTTATCAAATGTTTTTATCTTTAAGCTAAACTTGTACTAAAATTTTGTACATGTATTCATTGTTTGATTGAATTAGCCCAGTAGTCTTGGAAGAGTGACAAAAGTGTGAAATTCCAAAAGGAGCGTTAACTAAGCTAAGTCATATTCGATGGTACAATGGATAGTCAATCCTAGGACCATTCTTATATAGTATGATTTTTTGGCAAGTTGAATTGAATAACTGCAGTGCTGTAATTCTTGTATGCTGTAGGCTGATTCTGTATTTTCCTGTGTTAGGTTTATAGCTGTTTTTCAATATCGTCTGCTGACAAAGTTTGGATATGTATTTAAGTTCTATTTTAATCCTGTAATGCATAGTGCATTATGTTTGATTATATTCCTTTCAAAATGTGTATTTCAAAGTAACTGTTGAGAAGTGTATTGCATCTATCTGTTAGCATTGTACATTAGACTGAAGCCCAGAAGATACTGATACACCATTTGGGCCTTCTATCGAATATTTTGGGATGCCATGCTTGCATGCTGTGTTTGTGTGAGTACGTATTGACTTGTGGGTATTTTAAAACCCACTATTCATTCTTAATTTTCTTTTCTCTTGGTTCACTTGACTTTGTACACAATTAGTTGTTCAGCAGCATACTCAATCAGAGCACTAACATAATAATTAGTTAGTTTAAACTGCCCAGTGGTTCAGGAGCTGATAAAATTGTAAACCTTATCCCAATGACAAACCATACATGTGTGAAAAGATACTTCAACAAATCATCATTGTCATTACCGTGAATTTTTGTCAGATGGTTGACATCCGACACTTCTGGAGGTAGTGCTGCTATTTTTTCTCGTACTGCTGCATCACTGGAAGCTGAGTGTTCAAGATCTGCTAGTCTTTTAACTAATTCTTCTGCCTGTAATAAAAAAAAACTTTCAAGTTATCTTGTAATCAAAGACATAGACAATAATCATAATTATGGATTTTACTTTTAAATACAACTTTGATTTATTTTTGTTGTGAATGAAGATTGCATTTGTTCTTGAATCAATATTGCTAAAATATTGCCAACATGCAATCAAAAAAAAAATAAATCAATTTTAAAAGAAACTAAAAATTGTGCTTTTACTAAAATTCCAAATGAGTAAATTTCTGAGGTTCTTTTGACAAAATCAAATGTTATTGGAGTCATTAAATTATAAGTCTGACAAACTTACATCAGGTGGGCCACTATTATCATCTTTTGACATTAACTCAATTTCTTCTCTCAACGACAACATTTCCTCTTTCTTCTTTTTCTTCTGTGGTGGTGCTTCAACAGGCTGTGGTTCTATATTAAATTTTACAGTACAGCAATTAAATAAAAGGATTTTGACAACTAGATACATGTATCATAAAACATTATCCAGTGAGTCAGAATATAAATCTTTGCATCAATGTATCAACTACACCAAAGCTTAATATTTTGCAAGCTGAATATGACATCTTACAATATATAAGTTTGAAAATTCTGAAATCTAATTTATTATTCTTCAGGTTTCATAAGATATTTTAATTATCAATTTTCTTTTAAAATTCTCACAACTTTGTGCAGGAAATTATGTTGATCATTATCCATATGTGTTGATATTCATCCCCAGAAAATTTTTGGTTCAATAATGTGCTGTAAAATACTTTAAATAAGTTTTTAAGATTATATGGCACCCAGATTCTGCTTTTGCTCAATTATTAAAGTACTATCATGTAAGCATTGGTCTATTTGGTGAAATACACTCAGTAATGTATAGACAGAGAAAAAAGTTGTCAACAAAATCAAATTTCCAAAAAATGGTAGTCCATGATGTCAAATGTTTATCATCGTCATTTATGTATACAATCCCAGCAGGATAGAAAAAAAACTGTCAGAATTATATACCAATTACTTTGTAACCAATTCAATTTGCAACAAAATCTCATAAAATATAGGTAAAATTTCTGCTGGATGGTTGTGTTGTCTTTTTAAAACAAAATTGTAGAAAATGGATAATTTATTACCTTTGACTCCTTTGTTAACTGGTACATATTCTTCAATCTTCTTCTTATCCCGTCCTCTCTTCAACTCTTCAGTGATGTCAGATATAGCTGTAAGAAAATATTTAAAGAAATATACTTTTAACATCTAAATTGAGGATTCTAAGTTAAAAATTATCATTGATGACAGTTTATGAAATGCAGCAGTAAGCATGAAATGAGTGTTTACCTCCCCTCCCCCTAACCTATACACTACACAAATTTCACCTTTTTTGTATGTGGGTATATATTCCTCAATCTTTTTCTTCCTTTTGGCCATTGCTGTTATATCTGCGAGAGCTAAAAATAGAGAACACACCACAACATACATGGGAAGCAAGCAAACGGACATGTGCTTACGAATAACATACAAGTGCTCCACAACCAATGAACTAATACACACATTGTAAATGACAAAATGAGTTATACATGGCTACAAAAAGCCCATTAAACCATTCCTCATGTTCCCATATTCACTAGTGATTACATTTCAAATGTTTTACTGACACCATATATTGTGCAATACATCATGTCCAACTTATATACACAATGTACATGTACATCAGCCGAGTTGATTGACCGATTAATTAAACATGACAAATGAATTGAATAAAATAATATGTTCAATTATTACTAAAATATGGATATTAAGAACTGTTTTCTTATTCTAAAATACTGATCTAGATTTTTAATAAGTGTGGACACAAAAATGTCTCGCCTGTATATGTAGCATTGACCCTATAAATGTGTGGACACACTAATTTTCTAATCAAGATATATCAGCAAGTAATACCGCCAGGACATTTAAATAAAACAAATCAATAGTCAGAAATTT
>JAULBM010150501.1:0-18163 GCA_032357055.1 Geukensia granosissima | reverse complement strand
TATGCAACAGACTGCCAAAAAATCCTATTTTGTCACATAGGATGTCCAGTGTAAAATATATTTACACAAGATGATCTTTCTATCATTAAAGATTGAAAGATAATTGAAATATTCCAGAAATTAATGATTTTTTAATTGATTATTACTTTTTTCCCAAAAATAAAGTGTTATACATAAAATTGCCCAAAGCCTCTTTTTTCACTTAGAATTGTCTAGTGCAAAATATATCTTAACAGCTTTAATGTCTATCATAAAAATTCATATTATTATTGATTGTTCACAGAAATCAATTATTTTTTTTTAATAAAATCAGAACTTTTTCCCAAAAACTAAGGCTTCGTGTACTAGAGTGCACAAAATCGTATGTTTTCTTATAGAATGTCTAGTGTAAAATATATCTGCACATGTTGAACAATATATCATTTAAGATGTGTTTATTATTGAAAATTCCCAGAAATCAACTATTTTTTCATAAAATTTAAACTTTCCTCGCCAAAGTAAGGGTTACATATCAAATTTCTCATAAACCTATTTTTTCACATGATGTAGTATAAAATATTTACCCCAAAAATTGAGGCTTTATGCATTAAACTACCAAAAGATCATATTTTGCCACATTGAACATCTAATGTTAAATAAAATTGCACAAGTTGAACAATCTATAAAAAAAGATGCGGTAATCATTGAAGGTTTCCAGATATCAACGATTTTTGGTTAAAATTAAAACTTTACCCCAAAAAACTAAGGGATAATGTTTAAAATTATCTAAAAACCTATTTTCTCACTTCGAATGGTCTAGTGTAAAAAATATTATATAAGATTGAACTTTCTATCATAAAAGATGGTGTAATTATTAATGATTTTCAGAAATCTTTGTTTTTTCATTATTTTTTACTTTTTGGACCCCAAAATGAAGAAAATTTCAAAATATCAATAAAAATTGGTGTTATTCTTCTTAAATTATACTAATTCATTGAAACATCTCAGTTTTAAAATTTTTTGACGTTGGGCCAATTATGGCCCTTATTGCCCTTACTCCTTTGGGACCAAAATATACCCTTAAGCACCTATCCAATTTAAACGCTTATTCCCCTGAGTATACTTACATCTCCATAGGCATACAGAATGGTTTCGTCATATTCATCGTCGTCTGCTTTTACCATTCCCCTTGAAGTATTTTACGACAGTTTTGTGTCGTTAATAAAAACGTGGTCATTTGCGAATAGTTTTTTTTCAATAACTGATACATCTTCATAATTCTAAATGTTGCTCGTTTTAGTTTCAAAATTAGTTTATTCAAATGATATTCGTGTTTACAGACCCTTAGAAATACAGGGTGTCCTCACATTCTAATAATATACACAATATTTAAGCTCACTAAATACAACTCATGCAAATCAACTATTTTAGCCACATCTTTCATGATTTTGAAAAGCAGAGGCGGATCCAGGGTCTCCATTTTGAAATGCGAAATCGGAAAGGAGAAGTATAGGGTAAATTGTGGTCTTGATCTCCATTAGAAATCGTGAAAACAAAAAGTGGGACCCTTTTCAAAAAATCTGCATTCCCCTCTGAAAAGTATATTTGCAAAATCACTTGTGGCATTCGTGCAGTTGGCATGTATCCTCAAGAGATATGTGGGTATGTTGAGATAGCAAGTGGCGGATACGGGTCCAGTGCGCTGCCTGTCTACCATTTCAAGTCTGATTTAATAACACAATTCTCCAAAATCTACCGCGCTTGCAAGTGCCTATCTAAACATTGCCAGACGGCGACTCCCGTAAGATAAATCCTGGGATATGCCCCTGTTTACTATTCAGTTACTAGTTAAGGTGATGTGGAATACATAAAGGGTACTATAGTCTTCAACAAAATAGTTAACACGTAAAAGATAGGAGATAGTAAATGATTTTTCTTTTGATTTTTTTTGGGCAATTTTGTTGGGTACTGTTGTTGCAGCATAACCTTTCAATAACCGGTTCTGAAATCTTCTCCAAATCATAATTGGGGAAAAGTCGAAAGTTACCTTTATATTGCGCTGTTGTCATTAAAGATTTTATCTACTTTGATATGTCAATCATTTATACTGAATTGGAAAATTATATATATAAAGGGATTATATGGATATAGAAATGTGTAATGATTTGTAAACTTAAAAAAAACTGAAAGTTTTCTTACCTAATGTTATTTTGTTTAATTTTAGTAAATCCATTTCATTTCTTTTCGTTTTTAACATTTCATTTCGATTCGTTTCCATTCGACTATTTCACTTTTTGTCTGATTTCGTTTCGTTTCGCCCCATTGCGTTTCGTTTCACTCTATTTCGTTTCGTTTCGTGTTTTATCAAAACCCCTTTGTGTGGCACTGAGATGTTTCTTTCTTTGTTGTTTTTTTCCCTCTTTTACAGTGTTGAAATGATGCTAGTGGAACAGATTTATGAAGCACCGTTTAACTATTTATTCACTTTTTTCTGATATAAAGATTATAATTTTTGATATCAAAAAACATTTTCTGATATCAGAAACTGGATTTTTTTTTAATATCAAGAATTCCTTTTTTTATATCAAAAATATGACATCAAAAAATATTTTTTATATCAGAAACGGGATTTTTTTACATCAAGAATTCCCTTTTTATATCAAAAATATGAATTTTTGATATCAGAAAATCATTCACATTTTTTATATCAAGAATAATATTTATTGATATCAGAAAATCATTTATTGATATCAAGAAATGCATTTTCTGACATCAGATAATCGATTTTCTGATTTCAAAAAAATGTTAATGATACTCTGATATCAAAGAATACATTTTTTGATATCAAATAATACATTTTCTGATATCAAATATTGCTTTTTAGATATCAGAAATTCGAATTCTTGATATCAAAAAAATTATTTTATGATAACAAGAAATCGAAATTTTGATTTCAGAAAATCATATATGAGGCACCGTTTTACTATTTATTCACTATTTTCTGTATCAAAAATTAATTTCTTGATATCAAAAAATCAATTTATTGATATGAAAAAATAAACATTTTGTGATATCGAAAAATCGAACTCTTGATATTAAAACATCGAATTCCTCTGAATAGTCTTCATTTTTTAATATTAAAAAATATAATTTTTGATATCAGGAATTCGATTTTTGATATCAGAAAATAGTGAATAAATAGTAAAACGGCGTCTCATACAGTTTTGAGAGAAAACCTATTTTATATTGTGCAGGAATCAGCTTTTGCAGGTTTATTTGCCGGTATCGGACTGAGAGTACTTTTCCACAATGTAAATCCATCCGCGAGGAAATTTTAAATTAAATCAGATAAAAAGAATAAGTCCCATGCAATTGTTGAAAATTGCAGTTTTTTAATGCGTAACGATGCCGCTGTACCTATTAGGTATTTAGGCATGTCGGATTCTGCCGATATTTACAAAAATGTGACCATAAGAATTTTTAACATCAGTGGAAAAAAGCCAACAGCTATATTTTCTTAAAATAAAACAAAATTTGGCTGTATGTTTGGTGGATGCACAAAAATAGTTAACGTAGTGAAATTTAAAAAAAATAGCAGCTCAACTAAAGGACAGGTTTAAATTATGTTATGAGTGTATTACAATAAACATGTGTTAAAAGATCATATACTTTCAGAACCAATAAAATTTAAGAATAATAATCTATCAAGATAGATGTTAGAAACTTCAGTATTAAACAATGACAACTACCAAGTGCATTTAGAAATGGTAAATTCTACTATTTTATATGTCCATTGGATACGATGCAAAACATTAAGACAGAATCGTTGCAGAAAATTTGGACAATTCTGTATCTGTAAAAGCGTTTTTCGATGCCAACTTCAACACTGATAGGCAAACCATCTTTTCTTTAGCTCTTTTAAGCCAAGTGTAGACAAAGTGAAAGATCAAGAGTGCTTAGTCCAGACACAAGACGAACTTGAAACAAAATTAAAGATAAAAGGAAAACAAAACAGCAGTGGGATCGAATGCTCATGAGGAGGTAAGCATTCCCTGTCTTGCATACAGCACCCGTCGTGCAATTCATTTACTATATTCCTGGATAATATGATCGTTTTTGATTATCGGAAAATAATAATAACTAATTTTATTGAAACTATAACCAGAATGTTTATTTAAGACAGAATCTACTTGGCTGTCTAGCGGAAGTTTGCTCGAGGGTAGTGGTTTCGAGCCCCGACGACCTTAAAACTGGTATGACCTTTTTTACTTTTAACACGCAGCATTTAGGAGCAAAAGCAAAAACTTAATTGTCATTTAAGGCTAAGTTTTGTGTCATAGAAACGTGAAATATCTTTCTCTTTTCTTGTCATTTGGTATGTTGAAAGTCTCGATCAGAAATGGCTAATACAAAGCAAAGTTCATTCAGTAGTGTCACAATAGTATGCATGGGCGATTTGCCTGTTATCAATCATTTGGGGTCTGTTTTTGTTGTACGCGTTTTAACCTTCCTTCTTTTAATCCAACTGAATATTTGTGACCATCTCTCTCTCACTCTCTCTCCAATCTCACAAAGTCACAAAGTGAAAGAAGAATTAATAATCAAAGCTACATTCAGCGGCTTCACAGTCACCAATGTTACTTAGAGCGGCTTCACAGTCACAAATGTTACTTAGAGCGGCTTCACAGTAACCAATGTTACTTAGAGTGGCTTCACAGTCACCAATGTTTCTTAGAGAAGCTTCACAGTCACAAATGTTACATATTTTATATTGTTTTTCTTAAGATATTGATATAAATGTCAAGGACACGATAAGATAAAGGGAGGTTATTGTTGAATCTAGAGTTACCCACAAGGCTTTAAAGAAAGGTGAAAATCTCAAGCATTATGGCATACTCTAGGTCTCCCCAAACATATAAAACGTGCACATACGTAAAATAAAGCACTTGTCCATGCCATTTACATCAATTGACCATCAGGTGAGTTAGTGCCAGTAAACCGAAAGGCCAGACAAAAGGGAAAAGTCAACAGACGTGGCCATCTCGAATAGTTGCGAGCAATGATTTTACTTTATTGTCGGATGCAATTCAGGATTTCTAATTTTATTGCTTTCACAGTGTTTGCTGTTGTATTTCAATTCGGTGTTAAAATTTTTTCTAACTTGCACATATTTCATACCATCTTCGATAAACAAACCTAAACTGGAACCTTGCTCAATGTATAATATGGTGTAGCATTAATTCCGTTTAATTGTATATTGTATCTAGGAGAGTCCTCAACAACGAGGGAAACCCTATATTGTTGCCCTGGCTCATAACCATTCACCGAGGAAGCATCTAATACAATCGAACAGGCACTCTAAAAAATAAATTTTACATATAAATCAAGCAAAAATTTATTTAAAAAAAAATAATGCCGGAAAAACACAGTTTATTTTTTCATTTTTTAAAATTATTCCTGTCTCTTTACCTGGCCAGCTTTATATAAGGTAATTTCTGATTAAACCTAAGCTTAGTTTGGACTTTATTTAGATTGCTTTGGTTCTGAAGTTTGTGCTTATTAAATGTTATTGTATTTAACCGGATTTCACACATTTTGACTTTGCGGACGGCTGACGAGTTGTATGTCAACATAAATGCATCGAATTAATATTGGTTTATTAAATCACTGTTAAAATTCATTCTTATATAGGAGGCATCAAGTCTGTTGAACTTTGCTAGCTTATTCTACCTGTTTGGATATATTACCTTATCTAACTGAGCATTTCTGAGATTGGAGCAAGCATTACCACAGTCAATAACTTCAGCCCATCTACAAATCACTATATCGTCATCAGGATCCAGAACTGGAATTTTTATCTGTGCTTTACACCCATGGCTTATTCTGCAATTCAATGAGTTTAATAATATCAGGATTTTTCTAAACAAAACCTAAGTTTTTTATTCATGGTGCAGAAGTTGCATGAACAACATAGTCTTTATAGAATACGCAAGGAAGAGTATGCATGATTTGTATTATAGAAAGATGCACTTTAATTCATTTATTTTAAAAAAATCATGATATCTAAAGCAAAACCCATCCCAGTGATAAGGTTTTTATTCACTGTTGGTCATGTCAGACTACTATGTTTATAAGTTAGTTCTTATTCAGGTAAATTTTGCACCTAACTTTAGAAAAAACAAGCAGTAAACGAGAAAAGTTATAATATTTATTTTGACTCACCCTATATATGGAGGCAATGGAGCTATTGGACTTGCATTTGATGAATTTGTATCATTTCTGATAGAGATATCTACAGTTGTTTTTAACATCACGTTGGTCGTAGTATTTTCAACAACGTTAAACGGCCAATTTACGGTGTGTATTCTATAAAATATGATAGCTGTCAATTATAAGCAAGCAAATAATCTGTACGACATACGACAAAACACCGATTCACTTTCATTTTAAGTTAAGATAAAAATTTGTTTTAGTGTTTTGTGGACATTTCATTTTTAGTGAATAGATGAATTAAGATCCGAGAGGGATATTTTTAACAGATTGTAATTTTTTGTTTTACAATTATCACTATTTTAGGAAATCATATAATAGAATTTGTAATAACATCTAAAGAAACTTTTTTGGAATTGATTATTTTATGCCAGTAGATCCAGTTGATTTCGAGCTCGTATAAAGTTTCTTGCCTTGTTTGGTCGGATTTTGACCTGTCATTTAAAAAAAAAATAGGAGAAAAAAACACAAACTATTTTCTGTCAAATAAATTTGCTTTATGCTAGTCAGAGGTCTTTATCATGACTCCATTTCACTTAAAACAAGACCATACGAAGACATTTGTTGCTGATTGTAGCTTGGTCAACAGGAGTACCGGGCAAATCGTGATACAGTGTAATCCAAACAAATTAATTCTGCAATTGGTTCAGTAGTTCATACAACATGATTCTTAATCAAATTTACTAAAAGTGTCTATGTCACACAAAATTCCGCTGAAGTGCTGTTGGTCATTGCAGATTTTGGACAGCTCTAGAAAGTGCCTTCTAAGGAGCATTCTAAGCAATTTCAGACAGGAATAATTAAGGTTCAATTCCAACAGAGACTTGTGTTAGAATTAACAGACTAATCATTTCTTACAGCTGGCCGAAGAGTCCCAGTCTCAAATATGTTGTCATTTTTGGACACTAACTCTATCGCAATAAAAGAGAATAAATTTACACTGTCTTCCCTTTTGGTCATTCCCGAAAAATCTGAAAATTCTAAGATTTTCTTTAACAAAACCCCAAAATACATTTCCATGGTCTTAAAAACTACATTTACGTTATTTATTTAAAAAAAGAATATGAGACGACAAGCTGGTTAAAATGTTCTTGTAAATATATATGAAAATAAAAATAAGTTCAAATTTTGAATTTTATTTTGTAAACATCAATTTCGTTAATAAAGGACTCCCATTTACTATGTTTCAACACTTATTTTCCAGCCCGATTGTAAAGTTCTTTGCAAATACATTGGATTTCAAAAACCAATACAACCGTCTTGCATAATATACAAGTAAACGACCCAACTCTTTATAGATAAGTAAATTTCAACAGTCACAGATCTAGGATGTTGGACATATTTGTTTAATAGTCTCAAGAGGGAAAGCTTGTTTCTAAAATTTACGACAAACGGAATAACTTGAAATTTCCTACTGGAAACTTACCATATTTATCTGGCAAGATTCTTGCTTCCCCTGCATACTAGGTTTATGTTTCGTATTTTATTCGATACTTTTGTGTCTGTTCCAAGTACATGTATCAGAACTTTCTGAAGAGATCATTGCTGTTGTCGCATAAATCATTGCAACAAGGATACATCCAATCAAGTTTGAAATCGTTCCTCATTTAGTTATATGGTCGCCATTGAATTGGTTGATCCATATGTTATCAGTGTATCTTATCTAGTTATGGACCTGTTACCGGTAATTCAACAATAAATTGACCTCTTCTCTGATTGACGTTAACCCAGATTAAATTTAAATAATTTCACGACGGGTGCTACGCACAATACAGGGAATACTAACCCCTCATGAGCACCTGATCCTACTCCTGTTTTGTAAAGGAGTTCTTTTTTTTGTTTTGTTTTATCGTTTATTATGTTTCAATTTTGTCTTGCCTCTTTGGACTATTCACTCTCGTTCTCTTAGATTGGTATTCTACACTGGACATATATAACTACAATTGACACGGATACCCCAATAACTAGGAGAACTTTGTTGAACATGTTGAATTGGTCCGAATCACCTGGCGAGTTGCCCATTTTCATGTTTGGTACTAAGCATTCCAGGGAATGTCTGAAGGGTTAAATGATATTATATCAACATCAAAATAACAATTTTCTGGTGGAGAAAACGAAAAGATTGCTAAATATTATGCTACCACTTCACTGCAAAAAACCGTCTTCATCTTTGGAACGGATATTCCATATCCGCAGAGTGTGGAGTCTGCAGTGTTTGGAGTGATGACTTCAACCGTTAGCAACGTATCCTTGTTTGAGCAGCTTTTGTGTCAACGACTGAGTTCTGTTAAGAAAGCTGTCCAATAGATATACAGTCTAGAGAAAAATATGTAATGTGAAATGTATACACCATAACTACTAATGAACGGCAAGTGGACGATCTGAAGGCTGAAGCATCACATACAGCATTCACACTGACCAGCCAAATATATATCTCTAAGGGAATATTCATTTCGTTAGGAGAGATTAAGAATTTATGCTAAAGACAGAGGGGAGGTGCTGTAATATTTATGTATATATTTATGCACCTGAAAACAAAGGTTAAACGTTTGAATACATGTACAAAATTTTAAGGAATCGGATTTGAGCTATTGAATAAGATCTGTCGAGTTTTTAAATATTCATATTTGATTAACAATGTTTGGGGAGTACGCTTTATCACAGTACATTTGAAGGCTGTATGTTTTTGTTATTGTGTATTGTCTATGTCGTAATATAAGAGTTTGCCTTGTGTAACAAATTGTCCCTTTTTGTTTGATCCTTAGTTTTAATTTGGCCAAACGATGTTAGTGTGAGTTCCCGCTTTATTCAATATTAAATCAAGTTCAGCATTGGTTGCTTCATAGGTATCTTGGTTTGAATATTAGATATAATTCTGATAGGGAGCAACAAATAGACAACTCAAATAAAGTTTGGTTGCGATAGGCTAAATACTTTCAAAAAGGGGATTATTTTAATGAATTTTCCAAAGGGTCTTTATTCTGCAACGAGATAACCCGAAAACTCATTTTACTGAATTTGAACGAGAAAATATCTGCTGGATTTATTAACTTTTTAAACATCTTGGTCCAAAGATGCCTGATATGTTAATTAGAAGGTGGTCTACCCAATCTGCCGAGCGGATTCAGTGAAAGTTATAGATGTATTGACGGACGGAGGGACGAAGGCACAAATTATAGCTGCAGAAGCTTACATGGCCTATTGCATCAATCAACTAAAAGTTTTCGAAAAAGGGCTTTGGTTGCCATATAATGTATTATTTAATTTTTTTTAATAACACCACTGGTGAATTTCGCTGCAGATGTTGTGCTTCCTGATGATTTCAACATTACTGTACAGTTAGCACCTCATGTTACACTGGAAATGCTGACACCCTTTTCAAGGAATTCGAAGATACCTATGATACCAAAGGGGCAGACATAAATCGTTAGTCAGAAGACAGAGAAGACCATGGCCAACAAAATGAAACGAGAGACAAACATAGAACACACAACACTACACTGAAAACTAAGGCTGGAGTAACACGAACCCTACAAAAACCAGGGTGAGTTTAGGTGCTCCGGAAAGGTAAGCAACTCCTGCTCCACTAGTGACACCCGTGATTCATTCAAAAGAAAGAATATGGAATATATGCCAGAAAGACACGATCGACATTAAAGTTTGAAATAAATATTCAAAAGCCAAATTTAACTGCATTTAAAGAGCTTTGCTGGATTTACCTTCACCGGAGGTCAAATATATGAAGATCAAATTTTATGAAATTCAAATTTAAATAAACATTTCATGACGTAATGAACGTCGATGAGCCAAATATAAAGATTCTCAATTGGGAAATCTTACAAATTACTACGTTAGAAGGATGTAAACTGTTACTTTCAAACTTGCAATGTCCATAAGCCAGGCATTACAGACAATTACAAATATAACAAAAGAAAACATGTACAAACCTGGACAAAGTTTTGTTTCTGTCAGCTAGTTCAAAACCCACAACAGTTGGTAATATACCTGATTCTCTAAAACTAAGACATCAATTTATATCCTTCTTCAATTCTTAGACTACAACTTCTAGAAAAAATATATGTATAGGTATTTTTTCTTCATATAAATGAGACGAAGCAATATATCGCCGTGTCATATACATCATACTTGCTTCGTTTAAGGGGAATTTGGTTCACAACAATGCAAGCGCGGATTGTGATATGTATTAGAATTTCATCACATAAATGTTCACAAAAAATTAGGGATTACTCGTAAGCTTTACAAAAATATTTCAAGCTGAAAAATTCAGAATTGTGTCCTCAATACGATATTTCTGTAATAACAATTTAGAATATGGAGTAAATGCCAACATAACCGCCTGGAAATCAAATTACAGAGTTTTCAACAAGACCTTCAACAAGGAGAGGGATTTCCAACTAGCCCCTATCTTCAATCAGATGTTTCAAATTAGTGCTAAGTGACAAATCAAATTTGTCAAATGTGCACTCATTGTCGCCATTCAAGGCCAGTAAAGAAGTAACTATATCTGATAACTACATTAAATCAATACCTGTGGAGAAATTATCATAAAGACACTCAACGTCTTTGTTCATTTTTTTATGCGACAAAATTTATGAAATTGAAAACGTAAATAATTCATTAAAAGCTACAGCATTCCTACAAAACCAATGGATGTCTTCATCAATTAAATATAAACAGTCGTTGTATATTCAAATTTTAAAGCATGCAACATATTTTTCAATTTTATTGACATTGCTGAATTTGTATTTTCACCGTACTAAAATATCTTAATATACGACGGAAGCTGTGGGTTATAGGACAGGATACGCTTATCTTTCAGGAGCACCTGATTCCATTCCTGTTTTGTTAAGGATTTTATGGATTCGAACCCTTTGTTCTTTTGTTTCGTTTTATCTTTCTGTTTGTTTCAATTTTGTCTTGTCTCTTTGGACTATTCACTTTTGATCTCTCATGTGGGTATTCTAAGCTGGAGTTTGTTCATATATAATTATCCATGTAAGATAAACATCTTTCATAATTTATTTTACAAAATATGCATTAGTTCACATACCTCCTTAGCAAAATTTTAAATTTATTTCGAGAAAAAAATCATTCTTAATAAAAATCCTATTATAATCAATATAATCTTTGACCAAAACCGTAAGACTACATTAACTTTTCGTTGGTAGCAGCATTTTATTAGTTGAAGCAGTGTTATCTCAAGAAACAGAAACAAATCCTATATTCATTCTTGAGAACAAAAAATTGAACAGGTAATACGAACTTTTATATTTTTTCTGTACTTCGGCATTGGCATTTGTATTGTAGTCTTATTTTGCCTTGACAACTATCATCTTATATATACACTTGGTCATAAATATGGAATATTGACATTTTCAGAGTCAAAGGTTCAACTTGGAGACTTGCATGCAAAAACTATGAGCCGGAATGCCCGAAATTTTTACGCAAATCTCATTATCTTACTTCAAGCTTCAGCAGTGTCCGATATAAGATTTTGTCTAATGGCTAGTTTTATGAGTCCCAAAATCCACTTTTTTTATGACAAAATGCTAATTTTGTATTCCGAATAGAATCCAATTTCGTTATTTTACTATCTTCCATTATCATCCTGCCAGCAACATCTCCCATTTACTTAAAAGGATTTTTCTTGACAAAGTCTACCATACCAGGGATGTATATAACAGAAATAATAATAAATATACATCCCTGACCATACCTATTTATAATGTGAGGTCGAAAATTAAAATATTCCATATTTATGAGCAAGAGTATATATATTTTGAGAAACAAGCACTGGGACTGAACTGAATCTATTAATACAGGAATATGATATGTTTATACAATATAAAAGGTTCAAACAATATATATTAAGTGATGCTTTGTTTTTGTAGAAGTGTACGATTGCAACAGAATTTATTTTTATTTTCTAGAATTCAATAGTCCAGTGTAGAATACATGTGAGAGATCAAAAGTTCATAGTTCAGAGAGAAAAATATAAGAAACAAAAAGCTCAAGCACTAAAGTACTTGAGCTTTTTTACAAGGTGATTCAGGTAAATTTGAGGACTTTGATATCTACCAATTATCTAGCAAGCGTATGTCATACGTAATTTGAAAAATGTAACCAAAGGGAGACAAGCTTATTGCAAAAATGGTATATTTTCTTTGTTTTACTTAGAAAGAAAGCAGAAATTTTGTAAGCTACGACAGAAGACATTAATGACTATGATTGTGGACTTTTTGGGACCAGAAAATTATTTTAGAAATGTGAGTTTTAATGTTTGTATTCCTTTCCCGGAAATTTCATGAACGCAACCACATCAATATACATCTTCAAATTAAAAATTAAGACATTATCATTTTGTTAAGGTATTAATGTAATGGTATAATTCGTGTATTTCATAAATATTAATATTATAATATAGTCAATATCTTTGTCATTTAGGTTCGTACTAGCTACATGACTATCATCGTAAAGGACACTTGTCTTTGTTCATTATTGTAATGTTATGAAATTTATGGTACTGAAAACTTTAATAATTTATTTAAAGCGACCGGCAGCCTACAAAAACAAACGGGTGTCTTCATCAATTAAAGATTATAAAGTGTTCATTGACAGCTTTATAAAGCATGTAACACACTTTCCGACTTTTAAAAGACTGTTTGATATCCCTGTTACACACTTTTCATCGTTTTATGATATTATAGCTCACATAAACTATCTATTGAACAAAAACATCTTTCATTCTGTTTACTATAAATATTCGTTCTATCCCATTGAAACTTTCACATTTGTCAAACAAGGGCTGTGGTCGTCTAAGTCTGGAGCTTAGGTGATGACACGAAATCTGATAAACAGAAGATTTACACGGCTGCATTAGGATTGCAGTGCAGGCATTATGAACTGTTAGTATTTAAGTATTAAATATTTTAAAGTACTTAATAATACATTATAAATTATTGACCTATAACTAAGAAAAGAGGATAGTTATATAGTGTCAACGTTTTATAGAGAAAGACCTTTAGGCATTAAAAATCTTTAATACTGCCTGTTTCGGTTCTAATGCTTCTGATGAGAGGTTACTCATTGAAATGCCTCAATTTTCCATATTTCCATATTTCTTTAACAGTAGTAATTTTGTATTTAGAAACCACTGGGTCGATACCTCTGCTGGAGGAACATTGGTCCCCGAGGGTATTCACCAGCCCAGTTGTCAGACTTGTCTAACAATGTTTTACAGAAAATTTTCTGCATTGGCTAAAATTCTGAAACACTGAAAATACGGAAAGGCCTTGAAAAGTCATGCACTTAGTAGTGGTCTGTGCAATCGAATTTTGCTTCCCATTTCGATTTGTTTGGATTTGAGTGCTTCATTCGCTATATTTGAATCTTTGACTTTCTTTGTTTCGGTTCTCATGCTACTGATGAGAGGTTACTCCTGAAAATGTACATATAGCATACCTAAATTTTCGATATTTCTTTAACATTGGTAATTTTGTATTTTGAAACCACTGGGTCGATACCTCTGCTGGTGGAACATTGGTTCCCGAGGGTATTCACCAACCCAGTTGTCAGACTTGTCTGAGATGAAGTTAATCTCACAATTTTTTACAGAAATTTGCTGCATTTGATAAAATTCTGAAAAGACTGAAAATACGGAAAGGCCTTGAAAAGTATTGCACTTAGTATGGGTAACTGCAGTCGGATTTGGCTTCTCATTTCGATTTGTTTGGATTTGGGTGCTTCTTTCCTATATTTGAATATTTGACTTCCTATGTTTTGGTTCTAATGCTACTGATGAGAGGTTACTTCTTGAAATGTACATATAGCATACTTAAATTTTCCATATTTATTTAACATTGTTAATTTCTAAATTTTAATATATATTTTATTCCAAACATTTAAAATATTTAAATATATTTCTTTTTTTGGTATTTAAATTGCATAATTGACATCCTTTGGTTGCCAGGAATGTATAAATACAGCCTGAAATAACTCAGTTTAAGAAATAGGTTACTTTGTTTCTATGATGGAAAGTCAAACCACTCCTAAACTGCCATCTGTTGCTTGGACAGGATGCATAAATTTTCAGCCGAAGTCTCGGATGCTCTAAGTTCTTTAAAGATCTTGCCACAGCTTGTGATGGGGTCCATAATATGCCAGGACTAGTACATCTGCTGTGATTAATTTCTTGCCCTTACCCAAACGGACTCAAATTGGCAAATTTGTAGCTTGATAACTTGTCCACATTCTTGAATGCAACAAATATTTTCCACTGAACATGAAGCACAATTAACAAGAAGCAACCAATGATCAATCAATCATTATTGTTGTAATATTCACTTTACTTGTTTGATTTATACTTTAAAAAATATTGTTTGATGCATTCTTGCATTTTCCTGAATAAAACTGAATATACAACATGTATAACCCATTTAAAGGTTGCCTTGTTCAATATTTTTAATTGATCATAATTGTGTGATATTATGATTAACACCAATTTATTTGAATAATATATGAATTATCATTTTTGAAGTCCATATGAGTAGCTCAGTTTTATCAATAAAGGATGTAAACTTTTTTTTTGTTCAAATTTTCTCAATAAGTTTTAAAATTGATTTCTCTGTTTTTTTAAGTGAGCATTATCCTTTCTTGTTAGAATCATTATATTTTTTATTTAAAACCCTGTGTTTAAAACGTAAAAATGATGCTCGTAAAACACATTATCAATTTACCCATAGAAGAATTTCTCTATATCTATTCAACAGGTATTTATAGACTGTAGTCATACTTCATGTGTACAATTTGTGGGTCAAAACAAAATGTTGCTTTGTCTCGGATTTTTCTGTTTTAGTACTAAGACTTATGACGCCATTGCTGCTGGAGCCAAGGTCCCTTAGGGTATTCACCAGTGCAGTTGTCAGACTTGTTGACATGAATTTTTCAACAAAATTTTATACAAAAAACTGCGGTATATATTTTAGTTCTATCCCCCTGAAAATTACAATGGAAGCTTCATTCTTTGTATTGCACTTGTTAGATGTCCTTTCCATTTGATTTGGGTTCTTGTTTTGGTCTCGGTCTTGCTATTGATTCTATCGGTTTTAATGCTGCTGACGATAGATTTACTATGTATTCTATCGGTTTAAATTCTGCTGACGAAAGGTTTGCTATGTATTCTATCGGTTTTAATGCTGCTGACGAAAGGTTTGCCATGTATTCTATCGGTTTTAATGCTGATGATGAAAGGTTTGCTTTGTATTCTATCGGTTTTAATGCTGCTGACGAAAGGTTTACTATGTATTCTTTCGGTTTTAATGCTGCTGACAAAAGCAGAAAGGTTTACTATGTGTTCTATCGGTTTTAATGCTGCTGACTAAAGATTTGCTATGTATTCTATCGGTTTTAATGCTGCTGATGAAAGATTTGCTATGTATTCTATCGGTTTTAATGCTGCTGACGAAACGTTTGCTGTGTATTCTATCGGTTTTAATGCTGATGACGAAAGGTTTGCTATGTATTCTATCGGTTTAAATGCTGATGACGAAAGGTTTGCTATTTTATCTATTGGTTTTAATGCTGCTGACGAAAGGTTTGCTATGTATTCTATCGGTATTAATGCTGATGACGAAATGTTTGCTATTTATTCTATTGGTTTTAATGCTGCTGACGAAAGGTTTGCTATGTAATGTTTTTTATGCTGTTGATAAGAGGTTACTACTCGTTACACATGAACAGTACAATAAAATTCACATTATTCACACAAAAGGGGTTAAAAAACACTGAAATGTCTATATAGTCCTGTGAATAAGCCAATGTCTTTTACCCAGTTTTTTTCAATTTATACACGTTCAGTATGTGTAGTAAATTTTGATATGCCGCATCCGCATTTAATTTTTAGCAGTCAATGAATTCAGACGTTTATACAACAGAATGCTCAAAAATTTAGATAGGTCACTTCTGTCACAGTAGAAATATTAAATAAAAATCATTGAATTTTACATTTTTTAAATCGTTAAATATATTTTGAAATGGAAAATTGAGAAAAAATTTTGTAATTTTTTTCTCTTGAATTATACATGAATACCACTAGCGATTTCTTTGAATGCTTACTTGCAATTTCTACGGTCAGATATCTTTTAACATTAAAGTATTCTTTCACTCTAGAGAGATCAAAGTGCATAGTCAAATTTGAAACAAACTAAAAGATAAAACTAAAAAAAAAGGCACAAAGGCTTGGAATCCAGGAATTCCTTTACAAAACAGGAGTGGGATCAGGTGATCAAGAAGGGTAAGCATCCCTTGTCTTGCGCGCAACACCCGTCTTGGAATCCTTAAACTCTAATCCAGGTAAACGTCAATCCGAGAAGAGGTCAACTTAATTTTTGTATTACCGGTAACAAGTTCATAATTAGTTGAGATGCACTGATACCATATGGATAAATCAATTTGTGATGGCGACCATAACGTTTTAGAAGGGAAGTCTTCAACATTGATTGGATATATACTTGTTGTAGTGATTTATGCGACAACGGCAATGCTCTCAGATTTTGTTAGATTTTATTGCCCGTGCGTATCTGTGATTTGTTGACCTTTCTAGGCATTTGTGTGCTTCAACACACAGATGTAGTGTCGTCGACGTCTAGAAAAGGATTCCGCTCAAAACCGGTGCTAGGGTCCGTCTTAAACTTACCGAGAGGTGCGAGTTTTTACTACGTGTTGAAGGCCTCACTGTGACTTTGAGATGAAGAACAGAAATCAAAGCACTGTTCCTTTGCTTTGATTTTACTTGTATATATGAGATTTTTGTGTCATGAATTTTTACACCATATCCCCCTTTTTCTATCTCTTCAAAAAATTATGATATTTGGAACAGGCGTGGGAGTGTCGATTCAAAGATGATCAAAGATATTTTAGCATTCCATAAAATCCAAATGACAATTTTTAAGCTGCAATTATAAACAAATGGCGCATTCATTATTTTGTATTTGGATGTTATTGTTCACAACAATAATAATAATAAAAGCAATCAAGACAAATGCAGACACAAAACAGACAGTTCAGATCCAAGAGATGATGAGGACACAGTTTTAATACATCACATTATTGGAGTAAAATCCAATCTATTGTAGAAACTTATTGCATGTTAACGAGAAAACTTAGTCTTTTCCTACAGATGTGAGTTTGTACATTTATTTAAACAATGACCACTCCTACAATTACTTTTTCCGTTCAAATGTAGTTGTCTTATAACATTGACGAACCATTTTATTTATAGATAGCAAATAATGCGCGACTGTGTTTTAGTGCAAGGTGATTGTATAGAACGTGTTTTGGCCATACAAATGGCAGTTCGTGGTTCGTTAATGCCATAATGATAAAATTTAGGAAAATCCTAGCTTGATATGATCTGCTTGAGGTTTTCATGTCTTTAGCTGCCAACATTTAATTGCGGTATGATTTGGCTTTTCAATAATAATTTCACACGGGATAGATTAAATTGTCCTTTGAACATTTATCAAAATCTGTTATCTTCGTATTCATTACACTTACTATATCGGTTAGGGTGTAAATTACCTTTTCTTGACGACCCATCATATAGCTTTGATGTCTCCGGTACCGCAGATGATTGGTCCTAAGTCAAGGCCTCCTGGCACACGCAAGCAGACTGGAAAGCTTTGTCGAATATTTTTGGGTCCCGTTGGACAGTATTTATCCTCGTGGAATGCGTCCATCCACGTACAAATGCTTCCATTGTCTCTTTGTTCGCTTTTTCCTTATCGAATGGACAGAGACTGAATGTCCAAAAGGAATTAGAAGATACCAAAGGGGCAGACAGGAATCGTTAAGTCGAGGACAGACAAGACCATGGCCAACAAAATGAAACGAAAGA
>JAULBM010150500.1:0-29544 GCA_032357055.1 Geukensia granosissima | reverse complement strand
TTTAGAGGACTAGTGCCTCAAGGACGGAGATACCTAGTGCCTATTCTTTCCCCGGCACAACCTTTGAGAAGGGGAGAGCATTAAATGGAATGATTTACTCAATTAAAAGTTTCTTGTGTTTCCTGCAGAAGACTTTACGATCTACAGAAAGACAACAATGACTGTCACGACATTGATAAGCTCATAATTTCCAATAAAAACAAAAACAATCAAAATCAATCCAGTAGCAAGACACATCAAGAATACCCAGAACAGAACAGAAAAAATAAGCTAAAGAACAAAAGCAAAATGTCTAAATTTGCACCAGGCAAGATACTTAGTGCATGTACTTCTTTCATTCAAAATTCAGGTTAATAGTAATAATATGATGCATGTAAATCACAGAAACAATTAAGGACCGGATGTAGATATTAGGTATTTGGGAAGACAAGTTTTGGAAAACTTGTTAATCACAAATCATGAAAGAATAAGTAAACTAACCTCCAGGGAATGTGCTCAAGTATAGTCTGTAATATTCAATGGTAGAATTGGCCTTCAGGAATTTGCCGTTCCAATCAATGTTTATTGGACGTCCATTTTTCATAAAGTCATGATCTTTTGTTGTTGTTCCTTGTACCTTTTCAGTCACCTGCATAATAATATTTTTAAGGTAAATTTTATTATAAACAGCCGAGGGTATATCCGTTAAAATAAAAAATGCTCCTCTTATATATCTCATTTTTTTTAAATTCTGTAAAGTCAGTGGCACAGTCAACAAAATAAATCCAGAAAATATGCAACCCATATTATTTATAATACAGTATTATATATATATTACCATGAATTACCGTCTTAAAAAAATAGAAAGCTCTTTTGACACAGCAGCCCCAAACGTTACTCTTTAAATTCATTTGGTTTTTTTAAACCTAAATGTGTATGTCAGACATTAAAGTTGCCCCTGGTGAGAAGGGTAAATGTACGTTTACTTCGTCTAACTACCACAGAATTACATAAAACTTCATTATGAAAACTCAAATCCTTTATCACTGCAAAACACCATTATTTGTCAAAACATCCTGCAAAATAATTGAAAAGTAGTTCAAACAAAAAACTGCATGAACAGAGACCGCCAATAGAGGTCATTTTTCTGACTAATTCCATTTATTACACGTTTCCGTAATATTTCAAGAAGATTCTTTTGACCTGCAATATACGAAACAAAATGCAAAACATTTTAGGTTTAGCTCAAAACGGTAGGAGATAGCCGGACAAGCCATGATAATATTTAATCAACATGAACTGTTAATCTCTGGGGCATAATAAAGTGTCAAACATAAAAGTTCCTGAATGCATTTTTCTCTGTTATCGTATCATACTCACCATTTTGCCCCTAATTGCAGTAACAGCAGGGGGCTGTGTCATGACATATATTCCATTTGATTTAAAAACTGCATACTTGTTTGTGGTATACCAAACTCTGACAAATACACCATATCTTAAGTTGGTGTGCAAATATGATCCATCTGATAAAAATAAGTAATAATTTAAATTAATTTCAATATACGCAGATACATCAGTTGTTCTTCATAGAAATAAATCGTTTGAAACTATCGACTACATGGTGCATGGTATACTTAATGTAGTTATGACATGGTAAATGTAATCAATGAACCTCTCAAGTTATATGGAATTTGTAAAAAAAACACAGCATTTTATTGTTATTTGCTCAATATCAATATAATATGTGATGAACTTAAAATAATATTAATATGCTGTACTTGTGATTCAAAGATCAAACTCTCATTAGTACAAAAATCCAAGAAATCTTATATGGCGAACTAAACAAACTAAAATAGGAACATGAATACATCAGATTATACGTCAACCATGTCAGTACAAGGAATTTAATATCCTATTTAATCTAAGTATTCTAGAATTTTTCGTAAACAATATGTTGTAAATCTGAGAACTGACTGAGCTAGTGAAGATATAAAGAAAATATTAAGATATAAACGAACGCATCGAAGGAGATAATAAGCATATTATGCACATCTGTTAAAATTCTACTGTCACTTGGTGGTTGGCTGTCTCATGGACAATCATGCCACATCTCCTATTTTTATATTATGCACATCTGCTTAGCATGTTTACCTTGACCAACAGTATATGTCGCATCTGTCAATTGTCCAGCGTCTTGCCATATCCGATCATTTTGGAGGTTATATATTCCTACAGGTGCTGGTTCATCTGAAAATCCTACACTCCATTCATACCTAATACAAAAAACTATTGTCAGTCTGCATTTCAAACAAGTACATTTTAATTCACTTAAACACTGATACCGGATTGAAAAATGGACAATGCGGCGGGTGTCTTTAAAGAGGCAGGAATTACTTACCCTTCCGGACCATCCCTTGTTTTTTGGTGGTGTCCGCATTGTTCATTGTTTTGTTCTTGTTTGAAGTTTTACATGTATATGTGTCATATTCCTTCTTGTTCGTGTTCTCGTGATTGCCGTGTCGTCTGGCCCTTTGGTTCTCTTTCGCTTCCACTAAAATGGCTACTCCGAATGATTATACATGAATTGTTGAAAATGCTTGTTGAAGATTTTCATTTCTATATGAATATGGTCTTATATGTGCATGTATACATAAACCAATGTTAAGGAAACGATGATAAGCATTATCAACAAAAATACATTCAGACAATTTTATTTAAAAAAGAAATACATATACGCATTAACTTACCATAATGGTTTAAAAGTCAACACCTGGGACACTATCCATGATCCTCTCAACACATTATTTGAAGCTGTTACCGCTTGGTCATCATTAGAGTAACCATTTATATCCCTGACTAGTAACAAACTATATTGGTTGCTGTTTGAGAGGGCTGCATTAATAAGAAATGTTTTTAAACACAATTTGATCTCCCATACAAAGTTATTTAAAATCTGAAATGCATTCCATATTAATTTGAAAATATCAAACCTCCTCGAAAATAAATGTTCTCAATCACAAAAAGCCAAAGATATACATATGATTACCTCCTCGGTGGTGTAATGGTTAGATGCTCGCATCGAGTGCTGACGATCTCGGGTTAGATCCCAGGTCGTGTCAAAGCAAAGACATTAAAATTTGTATTTGCTGCTTCTCCGCTAAGCATGCAGCATTTAGGAGTAATAGCAAAGACTGGTTGGCCCAGAGTCAGAATAATGTGTCTGGGTGAGGTGGTCTGTCTGTTGATTTCGTGAGCTAGCAAGTTAAAAATCCAAAAATGAGCGTGTCGGTCTTGTACAAAGCAGAATTCTTTCATCATCATTCATTAATATGCTCTCGTTCTGAATATGCATGAAATATTTGCCACTGGACGGTAAGCAACATTCAATCAATCCATCAATAAAAAAATACAAATAAGAAAATGTCTTCTATTCGGTACTACGAACGTCTTGAATTCATTTTACCTTCTGTCACGTCATTACAGCTACCAAGACTTGGGTTATACGGACATTTCTGATCCTGTGGAGCGCATACACAATGACCTTCACAGGATAAAGCATCACATCGTCTAATTAAGTTTAAGGATCCTCCTGGTACTCGATTAAATGCCGAATGGATCAATTGACTGCGCAGACCAACCTATAAACAACATACTTTATATAGTGTAACGTGTTATTTTTTAAAGAATTCTAGGATAACAAATGGTCAGACAGAAGTCGGAAAACAGACAGGACAATAGCCAACAAAATGAAACGAAAGACAATCATAGAACATACAACACTACACTGAAAACTAAAGCTGGAGTAACACTAACCCTACAAAAACCACGGTTAGTTAATGTGCTCCGAAATAGTAAGCAACGCCTGTTCCACTAGTGTCACCCGTCCTGTTACTCAGTAGACAAAACCAGTGTTTAGTCACAATCGATGTCAGTCACAACCGGAATAGGAACGGATTTGTATTTTCATTTCAAAGTTAATTCACACAAAACGTCCAAGCTGTCACTGAAATAATATTTGGCTGTGTTCCACTGTTTATTTTCATTTTATGTCATCTTACGCATTGGGTTATTTGTGCTCATGTTATCACTTGTCGTCGTCAGCGTCGTTCGTATCTGTCCAGTTTTCCATTTATACCTTCTAAAGATCTACTGAATTCAAATATAATCAGAAAGTATTAATATTAAAAATATGAGATGTTGCATGGTTGTCCATGAGACAGCCACCCACCATATGACAAATCTAAACTTCTACAGGTCCCATTACGGCTTTCAACTATGAACCACAGTTCGCATCATAATGGAAGCTGTAAAAAGCCCAGAGAAACAAAATGTGAAACTATTTATAAGAAACGAAAACTGACCTTATCACTGGAAAAGATCTATGTTCACATGTGAAATGAATATTCTATTTCGGCCGTCAAGATTGTAGTGTCGAACGTAAAAGTTCTGGAGTGATGAACCGAGGAGCAACATATCCCTGTCTGAACAATTTCTGTGTCAACGACATATCTCTGTCAGAAAATCGCTGTATTGGACATATAATCTTAACAAACGTTTGAGCCCCGAGATTTATACGCAAAATTCATAAAATAATGTACGAAATTAAACATGATACATGTCCGTTCATGCATAAACAATACCCTTGTTTACCACAATTACTTCGGGGTTAATTGTAGAAAAATATTATTGAATCGGTCAATCAAGACTTGCAATAAATTATACTAATTTTAACGAAAATGTAAGGCTATCAAAGAAAAAAAATTATATTGACGAGGCAAATTTTCAAATAAAACGACGTGAAAAATGTGATCTATGACTTCGAATTCGCAAATGCAAGTTTTCTTCTAGATCATTAGATGTAAGCAGATTCAAAAATTGCGATAAATTCAAATTATTTGCTAATTTCAAATCATTAATTAAATGTTACAAATAGGAAAAAGTGATTCCTAATTAATATCAGTGTACATGTTTATGAGGGTATGCGTTAAAATAAATTAAAATATTAAAATATTAAATAAAACATATGCACAACTGTTTGGACAGTTAAGATATTGCTTATTAAATAATCTATACATATTGTATTTTTCCGTCTACAGAACTGACAGTACATCGCTACAGATATCAGTTTTTGAGGTACTCAGAATTTTAGCAAAATCCAGCGACAGGAAACTACTAAGTGCAATACATTTTAATGACTTTCCTTAATATCAGTATTTTTAAAATTAAAACAAACACAGCAAATTTCCAAAAAAAAATTATCCGATAATTTTTATGTCAGACATATCTGAAAGCTGGGCTGGTGAATACTCTCAGGAACCTCTAGTCTAACGTCAGAGGCATTGACCCAGTTGTTTCAAAATGCAAGTTCAACAATGATGAAAAGATTTTGTGAATTTTTATATGCTTTAAATACATTGCAACGTTTTGATGCCTCTTTTTGCAAATTTAAAATTTGGTACGTTTATGACTCTGGTACTACTCACTTTATTTACTGCCCACACAGTAATAAAAATAGTGTCATAATCTGCAATACTTTTAGTGTCTACTTTAAATAACTGCACTTTGCCCTCATCTCCATGGTCATTGTTGGTATCTGTGTGGGTGTATATGGTTGACACATCCTTAAACAGAAATTATTGTCACACATTTATTGTCTATTTCCCCCTGCTCTATAAAATTAACTCTGAAAATGTGAAAATTGCGAAATATGCAGGGCTTCTAGACGCCGAAAAAATTACAATATTTTTTAAATGTTTAAAAACCAGTATCAAGGCAGGATGACTTATAAGAGATAGTTGCAAATCGTGGCACCTTTACAGATCACTGTATCCTATCACCAATACGGCGTGAGTTCGCGCCTGGGTTTGTACCATAAAAAACGGGTTGCGTTTAACTCGCATCGCACGTGATAAGGTTTGTGAGTTACCTTCCCAAGGTCGGTGGTTCTCTCCGGATACTCCGGCTTCCTCCACTAGTAAAACTGACCGCCGCGATATGACTGAAATATTGTTGAAAGTTGCATTAAACCCCAATCAAACAAACAAAAACAAACAAACAAGCGAATCGTGGCAAATAGGACATGACTCAATCAATTTCCATGAAAACAAAGAGCCTGGTTTTCCGGAATTGTAATGACCCATTTTCTACCGCAATTTTAATTTTAATCGGGATTAATGTCAATCCAAGCCTGAACTTTATTGTGAATTAAAGGTATCTGTTCCACAACTAACTGAGATACACTTGTACCATAGTGATCAAGCAGTTCACGATGGCAATTATAAAATTTAAGAAGAGACAATTGCAATATTAGATGAATCCTGGTTGTAGAAGTTTACTTCAGCAATGCTCCTTGAAAAAATTTGATATTTCTTATGAATAGACTATATAAAAATATTTCAATTTTAATAAAGATGGTACAATCTAGGCTACAGATAATTTTCTTTTAATAACTTATTTGGCGTAAATGATGAAACATTTAAAAGTGTTGTATGTCCCCTGTTATGAGGTTTCTTTCGATGTGAATAAAACCATGATTACTTATGTTGTATGACTATTGTGAATTTTCATTATTTTATTTGAGTATTTTAAGGGGGTACCCAACACCTAAGGGAAATAACTCTGTAAAAGTCGTCTAAACGTTTTAATCAAGTATCATTTTATTAAAATTAATGCATCTCAGTGATCAGTATATTTGATGATGAAATTACTATATATCTATTGAAATAATTCCAGAGAAATGTGTGGTTAAAATTTCTTGAAATTTTCATGATTTCCTTCTTTCATCAAAGTAAATATATAAACAAAATATAAAGAAAATTAAACGAGTGGAATTTATTTTTGTGATGGTGTTGGGTACCCCCTTAAAAGAATACTTTTGAACCATTGACACAATGAAGTTTCATTTCATTTATACAAGAACATTAATATTTTTTGATAAAAATGGGTATAATTCCCTATCCTGAATGTTTGCATAAGATTGACCTTTTAATTTTAAATTTTAAATTTTGGTCATTTAAAATGATAATAAACGGTATAATATTTTGATTGCTACAATAATGTGGTTTCTGGACCAGGAAACATATCCATTTGGCTAAAATTATTAAAGCAATACATTGGTTCGATATCTTGCTTAACAGTTTTTGGAAGAGAAGTACACATTGCACAGCTTGGTTGCTTTAAATTATTCTTGTTTCCCAATGAGAAGTGTCTAGTTGACAAGTGTTCATTGTCGCTGTCTTCGTCATGGTAATCACCCATTAGGGCAAACTTTTCTGTTGTCATATCAGGTCCTGAATTTCCCTTGATCAGTCTAAAACGTTTTTCATCAGTTATAACTCCATTAAATAATTTTGACTGAAACATTTTTCTCGCCTTCATAGCACTTGTTGTCGGAGAGTCATTTGTTTCATGTGCAGTATTTTGAGTATGTACAGGAGAACTATTTCTTTCTCCTTCACATAATATGTCCATTAAAGGAAGAGAAGTTTTGCGTTCCGGACACATCACCGGTTCAATATAATTGCCTTGTTCTTCGTCCAAGGATGGATTTTCCTGTCCAGCATGTTTTATGTAAGCATGCCTGATTTCCCTGGTTAATGGAGAACTATATTTAAGTGTCTGACTTGTTCGCCGCAGTCTTTCATGTCTTACTTCTTCATTCTCGGAATTGAGCCAATAAGTGAACAATTCCCCCTTACCCTGAAGAAAAGAATAAGAGCGTTAAAATGTATTGTTGTGCTCTGAAAATATTTTTGAAAACATTCGTATGAAAAATTGAAATAAAGTTGAAATAAAGAGTTTTTCGGTTGAAATTGCATTAAATATTTTTGTAAAATGTAAAAACATTACCATGCAGTTAAAAAATACGAACCTTCATGCTCACAAGGCCTCGCTCTACCAGCCAATAACCTCCCAATTTGTCAAGAAGCAGCTTACATTGTTGACTACAATGTATTTGTAAAGCTGCAAAAAATCAAATTACTTATTATATTTTCGATATATTTGTTTATATTTGTTTACTTTTGACCGGACTATTCAACTTTAAAAGTGATGGGTAAAGAAAAATTAGATGTGGTTTGAAGATCTATGACATTGCCAATTAAGAGCATCTACATGTTAGAATAAAGCCTTCAATATTAATAAATGCCAAATATCCAAACCTCAAAAATAAAATAACACGCAAACGTAATAATTATTGGCCACTTAAGAATACAATGCAGAACAGGGAACCAAAAATAAACGGACACGTACTGTCTATACCTATAAATAATATAAAAATAGGAAATGTGACATGATTGTCCATGAGACAGCCACCCATCAAATAAAGTAGAATTTAAAAAATAGTTCCCATTTCGGCCTTCAATAATGAACAATACCATAAGTCCATACCATAACGGTTGCTGCAAAAAGCCCCGAAATACAAAATGTGAAACCAAGTTCAAATTTAACAAAAACTCTAAAGGTGATTTTGAACTTACTTGCGTCCATAGGTATTTTAAAAAGATGTTTTTGATATAAACTTATTTGCAAAAGTCCTTAACTTGTACGAATTCGAACTGTTTTCCCATTGATTTGTAAAACTTTTGCAAACCTGGCAAAATTTAAATTGATGTCAAACGACCGCAATTCTGCAAAATGAGTTTTTCGGGTTTAAAAATATATATCGTTGTACACGTTTAAATTTTTTAAGATGTTCATATCAGATGACCGCTTTTGTATAACAATTAATTCATTTTTATCCAAAGAAGATTATAATATGTTACAGTACAAAAATTTGTATCATTCATTCTAGTTATCATACTTAACGTTTATTTAATGTTTTTTTTAAAAACTTTTACGAAACCTTTTTAAATAGGACTTACGTTCACCGGTGGACTCCATCCGCGAAGCAGTGTTAACGGTGTCTCCGAACAATGTATATCTAGGCATAGTAAGGCCAACAACTCCAGCCACACATGGACCTGCAATTTTTCAATTTATTAACTTAAAAAATCAAAAGAATTTCCTCTAAAGATGATTTTGAAAATAGTGTATATGTCAAAAATGTTTAACACTAACATAAATACAGACTAAAGGCTTTTCCTTCTGTGTGCATTTCTAAGTAAGAGAACCTTTTCATAGAGTTAAAAAAATGCATCACAAAATACCAATATTATGGTAAATAAAATGGTATTGATCTTTTTACACTCGTATAATATCTCAATTAAAACCTATAATTGATCTTCATCCGAAATCAGAAGTATGGATTTCATAGCTCATAATGACAAATTTTGAAATATGAAAAGTGAACGGAAACATAAACAACATAATCTTAAACGTCGAAAACGCTTCTTCAAAATAAAAAGCGTTTTGCAGCTGTCGATGAATACTTTATCTCTCATAAACATTATTCCGAGACGAGACAAGCTTTTTTCAACGTGTGACACAATTATCATATTAATCAACAACAACAACAACAATAAAGCTAGAACTCACAAATCAAATAAATAAGCAAAAAATGAATCAAAACGGAAGTAAAACATGGGACCTAGCAATGCTTATGGAACACTAGTATTAAAATAAAGTAGCATGCTTGGCTGAATTTCTACTGACCAGTTTCTGTCATATACCTTGGTGGTACAAAATAGAAGAATCAAATTAAATCTGTCGAGAAACACAGGCCAAAAATACTAAATATTAAAAAAATAATGCTGATCAATCTAAAAATAACTGAAAACAGCAAAGATGAAAAATCTTAATTTTTAAATATTTATCAGTTTAACGAAACACTGATGTCAGCAACGTTATTTTGACTCCTAGCAGTCCATCAGCAGCAACATTTAACCAGTACCAGTACTAAAAGCATCCAAATACTTGAATGCTATTGAAATTGAGTCTACCTACCTGAATGAATTCCAATTCTTAATTTTAGTGTTTCTTCTGGACGATGTCGGATTTGGAAATTTTTTATTGCTCGTAATAGTTCTAACGACATTGATGCTATTTCTCCGGCATGATTATCGCCATTACGTATAGGAACACCACTAACAACCATATAGGCGTCACCTATTGTTTCCACTTTATATACATCATAGTTCTTGATTATTGAATCAAAGCATGTATAGAGATCATTCAGCATATCAACTATCTGAAATTATATTGTGGTATGTTTCGAGTTATCTTTCTTGACATGATATTTATAAGATTTTAATAATGTTTATCTTGCAAATGGAAATCAAGCAATAGGCAAATACCGAAAATGTTACTCAATCTTAAGTTTTATGAGTAATAATATGTGTATTCATGTCTGTGCATTAAAACGTTTGTACTAATTATTAAAAGGAATGCATCTATTAATCCTGAATTTTTGGTTTTGAAATAGACAATAACTACCAGTTCCGACGACAACAGGCGTACAACTTTCTTGTATTATTTCGGGGGATATACTAAGTTTTCATATCTTTTATTCTGCTTTACAATAAAACATGTTTTACTCAAAGAATAAGCAAATGCTCAGTAAACATGTAATAAATATATTACTAAATATCAATGTCACTTTGGTGCAGTGTATGACCTTCATGTTACTTCAAGTGAACCACTGAACAAATCGAACAACATTGAGAAACTTGGAAACAATGTACAAACCTCCATTGGCGTACTTTCCGCAGACAATTTAGTAAATCCACAAATGTCACTAAAGTAAATAGTAACACTTTCAAAGGATTCCGGCTCAACTACTTTTGCTCGTTTCAACTGTTCAGCAACAGACCTATAAAAATATAGATATAGCTTTTAACATTGCCTGTTGGCCTTATTCATGTATCATGCTGAATCAATGTATTACTAATCTACAGCATAAATAAATTAGTTTTATATGCAATATATAGATAACAATTTTTTAATACCGTATTTTATGATAATCAGAAGGCAAACAATATTGTTCATTGATTGTTCTGCCTAAAAAATTTAACCAAATATGCAATCTATTCAGTATATTTCATCTTCCTTAACATTTATTTGATTTTTTAATGCTTTATAACCAAACCGATATGCTTAATGCATATTCAGGATGTGAACACATTAACCATATGTCAACTTTTAACAAGTGAGTGGTGAAGTTAAACTAATTAAAAACGATTTAAAATTGTTAATATAATTTGAAAGTTTTTGTATTGGAAAAAAACATCATTACGTCAATGTGCTCCTTTGTTTAGATATAAGAATGTGAAATGATGATAGGAAATTGTACAGTCTCGGATTTCAATTTTCCTCGGTAGAGTTTTTCTCTTTGAAATTTGAATTGACAAAACCAATCAAAAGTCAAAACATAAGCAGCGAATTCCTTGAAACGAAGTAACATACGTTGGTAGCATACGATGAAGCAAAGTTTCTGTCTTTTTCTTTTCCTCTACAAGTTGTTCCGTCCTTTCTTCAACAAGGTTCTCCAAGTTATTTTGATATGCTTCCATCATTGCCATCATATTATCAAAAATATTTCTCTTCCTGAATAAATTAAAATAAAATTTACATGTAAAATTCATTTCCTGTGCTATTTCTATAAATTATTACTTACATTAAAGATTTGGAAACTAATGCACTAAATAAACTGTTTTAAATAATCGTGATTCGGTGTCAAATGCTCTCCACAATCGACAGTTAAATGTAATACATTATTAGGATACTAATCCATTATCAATAGGCAGTAATTAAGTGACTGCAATACCAATACTCACATCCCTTTTCTCATGTCATGTAATCGTTTGGAAATGTTGCGGAAGTCTGGTCTGTTGTCCGGGCATTCATCCCAACAGTCTTTCATACAACGAATAATATATTCTTCACAATGTAGATACTTGGTATCTGGACGGAACGGCTCAGTTCTCTGTACACTTTCCACATTACTCACAATATCTGTAAATATATTTAAATTGCTGAAAAAGCAGAGGTACATATTTTACTTTAAACAATCAACATTATTACAGTTTGCTTTTGTTATCTTTCATTCTGATATAATATATTATTGTTCTAATAATTTTAAAAAAATATTTGATTCTAAACGTTTAGAGCAAATTTCCTTTTACCTGTTTCACTTACCATAGGATTATATGTTGCCTCTTAAATAGAAGATGTAGGGTATTTAATAGCTCTTTGGCCTTGAATGTAGAAAGGTGAATATTGTCCATTTAATTGATCTGCTTGAGAAACTGCCATGTCACATGATCATTGTGAAGGTAATCCTATTGTTATATTTATCAATAGGTGTTAAAAATCATGCAAATTCAGTTAACTTTAACCCATGTCAATAAAGATGACAATAGGATCACCTAAACAATGATCATGTGACTTGGCAGTGTCTCAAGTAGATCAATTAAATGGACAATTTTCACCTTTCTACTTTCAAGGCCAAAGAGCTATTAAATACCCTACATCTTCTATTCAAAAGGCAACATTTAACAGTCAGGATCACTACCATATATGGATAGAGGTCATGAAAGGTCAAATGGTCTTTAAACTCTTCATATTTGTCTGGGAAAAAGCTGAGTATGGAAATTAAAGATTATGTAAACTTGAATATAATTCTAAAGTCTTATCAATTTTTCATGCCAAGATTTTTACCTGCAACCAAATGAACTTTTCATACCTTTAACAATAGAATTCAACATTTTTCAAAATATGTGAAATTCTTTTGAAACATTGTTAAACAAACCTAACTGATGCTTAGAATATGTCTAAAAATTAAAATTGGAACTGTCTATATTTTTTATTTTAGAAGTATATGCAAATTTAAGATACATTTCCATTTTTGGTAGTGTTGTTGACTGTTTAATCCTATTGTAAGTGAAACAGGTAAAAGGAAATTTGCTCTAAAAACATTTAGGACAAAATAACATACTATTAACATTACAGTATTATAAAGATCTTATCTAATATTAATTACAAAACTGAATGTTGCTTCACATCTAGATTTAAATATTTCAAGGAACACATTCATGTCAACTGAATAAATGAACCCTGACTTGTACTAGACTGACATGCTGTGATGGTTATGTAATGTGTTAGCAAACAAGGGAAAGATATTTCACTGTATGCCATGAAATTATTCAGACTCTGAGCCAACTTGTCTATGCTCTTACTCATAAAAGCAAAAGGAGGCAAATACCAGTTTCAATGTCTGATTGACCTGACGTATGTTCTAAAATTTGGGCCCTTCATCTCTTCTCATATTTTTTTTGTAAAAGCAATAATAATTTCATAGACTTACTGTTATGGTGTAGCTCTGATCTGCTTTTAATTCTGTAAGGTTCACTAATTATCAAATCATCATAGCCATCATTATTCAAATCAGCAAACTGAAATTATTAGAAATCAATTATCTCTACTGGCTGATGACCCAACTTCACAAAGTACTCATTTTCGATGATGCAGCATTAAAGAAAACTGGTTGAAAATTATACATCAACAGCATTCGGTAACAAGGATATTTGCCTTTCAAAATAACTATTTTAAATGCTAAACAAATTTTTGTGAAAGAGAACACTGCTATATGGTGAGATTGGGTACCTGGCAAGCTAGGGTCATCTGCCAGTATATTTTAAAATAGTGCCATTTCATAAACTTATCACAGATATTTTATTAATTCATAACCCTTATTTTGAGAAATTTATCTAAAGGCCCAGTATGCAAAGTCTGTATTGGTCAACTGGCCTTATTTATGCTGCATAAAGCTCAAGTTCAGTGTTAATCTAAAACTGCACACAGTAGCAATCCAAACAAGACAAACTGAGGACCAATAATAACAGGGAAGTGTAAACTTTTACATAGTTTAAGACTTCTTGGTTCTCTGTTACAGATCCTATAATCAAATTAAAAATCATGTTTTGGTTCTTCTTAGGGAGAATGTAAAAATCTACCAACAAAATCTGTTAAAAATGACCATTACCTCTCAAAAGCCTTCAAAAAGAATACTTGTGACTGCTTTAATTAAAAAGAAAGAATGTGTTTACATTTAGATTAATTGCAGTGGGTTTAAATTTAGATTGGTTGCTGTTTTCATTATTAATACTTAAACCAATTGTGATCAATTGTGATTGGTTTAGTCACACTCTTCAACTACACTTCATTTTAACAGATTCTGGTCCAAAAACTTGTTCACTCTTGATTTGCATTGCATAAGTAGTTCTTACTAAATTTAACCCTATATTCTTTTCAGACTAAACAAGATCAATCATGCTCTAATAATCTGTAATGTGAAAAAGTTAAACCAAATGGAAATGATCATGATTGATATTAATTTGCCTAGGATGAATCAGGTCTGAAAAAGGTGATACTGATAAGATACCTTTGTGACATATCCAAATTTAGCATATTTTCTGTTCCCATCAAACTGAGCTAGAACATCAGACATTTTACCAGTGTAATTAACCAACAATACACTACCAGCTCTATATATATTTTCTGTCATATAATTCAGCCTCCCTTCCACATCATTACCAGGTATACTGTAAGCCATCACTAGAGTTCTGTTGTCATACGGATATCCAAAGTCTACACTGTAACCAGCTGATTGGTAATGTGATGTGCCAATTATTGACATCTTTCTGTCCAAGCTGTATATGTCAGATCTTCCTATACTTTGTACATCATAGTCTGAGTAAGAACAATTTGACCTGAAATTATTTCAATTGTTTTCAGTACAAACATCATTCAGTATTTTAATTTTGAGAAGATGAGAAGATTTTTCAATGAATTTCCAATAGGGTGTTATGCCAAACAAAGTTCGTCTGCAGTGGCCAACTTGGTTTGCAGGTAAGTCATCAGATAAAATTCAGAAAGAGACTCTCCTAGTGACTATTTCACCAAAGTTTGGTTCCAATTAGGCAAGTAGTTCAAGGTAAGAAGATTTTTTTTAATGATTTTCCTATAAGGTGCTATGTCAGAGGGAAAGATTAAAATGTGAATTGTTGATCAATGATGGACTCTAAAACATGGAAATAGCTCACGTAGCCTTTCAGGCCAGGTGAACCAAAATTGAAAGATGCATACAGTTTTTTTTCTAAGGAACAACCATACTGGCTGACAAGAAATATTTAATTTTACAATCGTTTTGAAATCTTTATTTTGCTTCATATTTGGTACTAGTTCTTTGTATACATGTCTTGTAATACAAACTTTATTGTTTCTAGAATGCAATAAGACAGACTTACAAAAAACATTTTCTGTAATACGGTGAATTAACAATAAGTTTAGAATCTTTTGTTCTGATACTGTGTCCAAACCAGGCATATGGTTGCTGAAAATAAGTGCATCAATAATAGTTAAGGTGAACTGACAATAAGTTTGGAATCTTTTGATCTGATACTGTTTCCAAACCTGGGGTGCGATTGCTGAAAAAAGTAAACCAGTATTTGTTTCAAGATAATATCCTGGAAATGAAAAAGCACAAAACCAAATAAAATTGGTCTATAAAGGTCCAATGACAAAACTGATATCATGTGAAAAAAAGAGATAAAAGAGAGAAGTTAATTTCTTTCTGAGTATTATTTAATCTTATCTGTAAGTAACACTAAAGTATACTTCATATAAAAACTAAGATATATTTTAACAAACTGATTCAGGTATACTTCATTAAGTGAGACACAGATATTTCTAACTCGAGTATTGTGGAACAAAAATAAACAAACAAACATACGTCAATGAATTATGGACATTATATCAATAACCTTACATATAGCTGTATCTGTCTGGCTGACTACTTCATGTAATGAACTATATGAACACAACATTTTATTCTCTTAGGTTTACCCTTTCAAAGACATAATGCTTTCAATGTGTCAACCTGCCACGATATGGCTGAAATATTGATGATTTGGTGTTAAACAATATTCAATCAATTAATCAATGTGTCAAAAAAATTCAATTTGCTACTGCTAGATGTTATACATTTGTTTTGTTTACATGGTTCAGTCACAGGCAAATCAGGCATTATAAAAGGTGTGCAAATAAATTTCATTTCTGTAAAGACAGGGAAATTGTTTTATTTGTATGAATGAATAATATACTTTCTTCTATGGCTACTTTACTCCATATTTCAACAGATTTACTGGTAATACATATACATATCACTTTCTGGTAATGAGTACATACTGGTTTTTCAGGTAATAACTTCCATGTCAAGTCTTCAAATCTGTATGTCTGTCCTACTGAAGTAAAAAAACAATTATTGAATTTTATAAATTGAAAATAAATCCCTATATACACTGTAACCTGATGAATTACATGAATACTTAACTGCCTATAAAGCCATCTGGTTCTCAGGTAAATGATTTTGAATTACAAAACCAGATTAACCCTGCTACCTGTTACATGCACCTGTCCAAAGTCAGAACTAGTGATCATTGCATAATCTGTGTGTCCTTTTTTATCATCTTATTTCTTGAAATGTGGTGGAATGTCTTGACATTTGCTACATATCTTTTATTTTTGAGTAATAATCTGGACATAAGGACACTTCCAGCATAACATAAAGTGTACCCTCACTTTTCTAAACAAGTGTAGACACAAAAATGTCTCACCTGTATATGTGGCTTTGACCCTATAAACTAGTGCACACAATAATTTTCTAATCAAGATATATCAGCAAGTAATACCACCAGGACATTTAAATAAAACAAAGCAATATTCAGAAATTTTTGAAAACATGATAAAGAAGGTGAGTTATTGTTGATCAAGTATGAAATTTTACTCAAGTCAATAAACCATGAAAATGAGGTCAAGGACAAAAGACATGTAGCAGACTGACATGTACTCCTATATAAGCCAATAAGCACACACAATATTGTTCACTTACCACTTATAGTAAATGAGAAATAGACCTATGCATGAAAACTTGACCTTAGTCAATGGACCGTGAAATTGAGGTCAAAGACAAAAGACATGTGGCAGACTGACATGTACTCCTAATAATCAATAAGCACATCCAATATTGTTTACCTATCATATATAGTTACTGAAAAACTGACCTGAGCATGAAAATTTGACGCTGGAGATTTAAGAGTCACTGAACCATGCAAAGTAGGTCAAGGACCAATGTCATGTGGTTGTTTGATAATTTCATGTCACAAACTAACTTTGGTCATCCTATCATTAATACTTTCAGAGATAAAGAGCTTTTAAAAAAAACTAATGCTGCCACCGCCGGGGGAAAGTAACAACTATGTCTCACTTTCGCAACTTCATCCCAGGCGAGACAAAAACCAAATTTTCCTCTTTTATCCCATTTTTATGCCACTTAAGATATTTAAAAGCTTAAAGCTATGTGTTAAAAGGTGTTTCACAAATTGCAGTACCAGAACTACAAATCAAGTATCAAATCTAACAATTGGTGATATTGACAATACAGGTTACAGAATTCAAATTCACCAATTAATTGGTATTACACAATTCTTGAGATAAATGAACCTTACTTTTCTGTCCATCGATGTGGCTGAAACTGATGAGGATCATCAAAGATCTCTGGATCCCTGTGAGTGGCATATGTAGAGAATACAACAGCATGTCCTTTAGGAAATATCTGTCCATTAACTTCAAGGTCCTGCAAATTAAACATAAAAACTACAAAATAGGATACATCACTTTTGAAATTGAATATAAAGTCACACCTGAATGAGTAGGTGACTGTTGGAGTTTTGTTCTGATCAGCAAAAATGACTATATTGAGCATGACCCAATGCTCTTGTCTTCACTTATTAATAAATATAGCAGCTTTAGACATGTTTGCCTTGATTATCAATCGATTTCAGACATGTTTACCTTGTTTATCACTCAACTTTAGACATGTTAACCTTATCAATCTGTTTCAAACATTTTACAATGTTTATCAATGCATTTCAGACATATTTACTTTATCACTAAGCTTCAGACATGTTTACTGGTTTCAGACATGTTGACCTTGTTAATTACTCTTTTTCAATCATTTTACCTTGTTTATGAAAAAGTTTCATCTTACCTCATTTATCACTGGGTTTCAGACATGTTTACTTGATCACTCAGCTTCAGACATGTTTACATTATTTATCAATAGGTTTCAGATATGTTTACATTGTTAATAACTCAGTTTCAGACATTTTACCTGGTCAATCACTAGGTTTCAAATATGTTTACCTAGTTTTTCACTCGTTTTCATTTGACCTTGTTTACCACTTTGTTTCAGACATGCTTACCTTGTTCATATCTTGGTTTCAGACTTGTTTACTTGATCATTCAGCTTCAGACATGTTCAACTTGTTTATCACTCAGTTTCAAACATTTTACCTTGTTTATCACTTGGTTTCAGAGATGTTTACCTTGTTAATCACTGGGATTCAGAAAAAGGCAGGGTGCATAAAAACGGCATTCATGTGTGAAACCCCACCCATTATGAGAACACTTATTATTCAAATACTAGTTTGGTTTTATAGTTGCTTTTTTGTTATTTAATGGTATGATATATTTAGATAGGAACTGATCTCTAATTATAATAACTGTCTTCAATGTAGCAAAAACATGATGATGTTACCCGGTTTAATCTGAGGGCAGAAGTGGGCTGGTAGGGACACCATGGGTGCTCAACCATTCTATTATTGCACAGCTGGAACACTGCATGTTTACTTAATCACTCAGCTTCAGACATGTTTACCTTGTTTAATGGTAGTTTTCAGACATATTACCATCTTTTTCACTCAGAGCCTGTTCACACTAGGCTTAACATAATCCAGATCAACTTAAGCCAGTTAACAGGTTACATGTTGCGTTAACACTATTGTTGTGGTTCTGGATTAACTTAATCCGTATTAAAATTGAAACTAAAAAACCAGAAGACATAAGTAACGTTATCAATTATGACGTCATATTTAATCTGCTTTGCGTTCACACTACATCTTGATCTGCATTAACTTGATCCAGATTAACTTGATTCAAATTAACTTAATCTGGATTAAATCAAACCTAGTGTGAATGTAAAGTGGCTTAATCCACATTTACCTGAGTTAATCCAGATTAAATCAAACCTAGTGTGAATGCAAAGTGGTTTAATCCACATTTACCTGAGTTAATCCGGATTAACTTTTGTAGTGTGAACAGGGCCTCAGTTTCAAACATTTTATGTTGTTTATCAATAAGCAGCAGACATGTTTACTTGAACACTCAGCTTCAGACAAGTTAAACTTGTTTATCACTCAGTTTCAAACATTTTACCTTGTTTATTACTTGGTTTCAGACATGTTTATCTTGTTAATTACTGGGTTTCAGACATGTTTACTTGATCACTCAGCTTCAAACACGTTTAAATTGTTAAACACTCACTTACAAACATTTTACCTTGTTTACAATTTGGTTTCAGACAAGTTTACTCTGTTTATGACATGATTTCAGACATGTTTTGTTTATCACTAGGTTTCAGACATTTTTAACCTTGTTTATCACTTGGTTTCAGACATGTTTACCTTGTTTTTCACTAGGGTTCAAACATGTTTATTTTTTCACTCAGCTTCAGACATGTTTACCCTGTTTATCACTAGGTTTCCGACATGTTTACCTTAACACTTGGTTTCAGACATGTTTACTTTGTTTATCACTCCCCTGCAGACATGTTAACTTTGTTTTTCACTAAGGTTTTAGACATGTTTACCTTGTTTATCACTGGTATCACTCAGCTTCAGACATGTTTACCTTGTCAATCACTTGGTTTCAGAGATGTTTACTTAACTAATCACTTGGTTTCAGAGATGTTTACCATGTTAATTACTCAGCTTCAAACATATAACCTTGTTAATCACTTGAATAATGATATGTTTACCTTGTTTATCACACGTCTTCCACCAAAGAATGGTGGGTACATCCTCTGCACTTCTAACATGTAAATGTTGCGTAAATCTATATCTGTTAAAATATTGTCTTGAACATCCTGTAGAAATATTTATATCATTGTAGCATTTAAATTCCTTCTGTTGTATTTCAAAGTTTGACTGTAAAAATAAGCTTCTTGAACATTTTTATTAACACATATTTGTCTTGCTTCTTCAACCATGTAGCATCCCCTTTTAAGACAGTGGTCATATTGTTGTACTGTGCTGGTTTTTTGTTTGTTTTAATTTAAACAAATTTAGTTCTTAATAGGTAAAAAGGCAGTTTAGGTACCCAAAAAACTGGTTCAACCCTGCTAAAATCTGTGCCTATACCAAGTCAGGATATCTAGCCTATATGTTGTTCCTTAATGTTTTTCTTGTTGTGTCTTCTCTGTTTTGAGAGGTTGTTGAGTTAATGGTGCAACTTTTTTGGTGCTTGGTATTTTGCCAACTCTTGTTATCATTTTATTAACATTTTATAACATGTAAATATTGGAGTAAGTACAAAATGTAATAGAGATGGCCAATTTCTCTTATGATGCAGGTGTTTTATCCAGTTCTCACAGGAACTGATATTTGAAGTATATAACAAGATCAGTAAATATATCTATAAGTGATGAAGCAGATACTTGCATTTGATTGGCCTATACTATGATTAGATAAAGTTTTGGGACATTTCTATTGACCAGACTCGTAAAGTCTCGGTCTGCGATATCCTGGTGTACTCAGTACATGCATTCCAACAAAAAATAGGTTATACCAAATATAATTAATCATAAGAGAAACAGATTAACAACTTTTGAGAGCTGTATATCACTTATCAACTCTCAATATTTAAATTCAAATAATAATAAACTCGCCAGATGATCATTTATTTTGAAATAAAATAACTTGTGTTGATAACTGATATACAGTACCAAACCTTGTGAAACCTTCATTTATTTTATACTTTCATTTTTAAGGCTAATGTTACAATGTGACAACAAATGCATCTTAAAAATTGACAAGATCAACATATCTGAAAATTTATAAATTAAAAGTAATGAATCTGTGAACATAAAAAAGTTGTTGAAAATTCCATATATAGGTGCATTTCCCAGATTTACTCCAATACTTGTTTTATTTTGAATCTAATTATGTCACATAAGGTGCATTCGATATGGGTTATCAGCCTAAGCTGCACATCAAACGCTAGATAAAGGGTTATCAGCCTGGACAAGCTGTTACTAGTCCTGTTTTTCTGGACATAAAACACCTGCAAAACTTGATAGTTTGGTGAAAGTATGTAATAAGAGGTCATATCGATCAAGAAAAGTATACTGCCCTCAAACTACATTGTCCGGTGATATACTTTACTTATTTTGATATAACATTAAACATATACTATGGCTATAATTGTTAACTATGGTGTTAGTATTCTGTTTGGGTTTGTAATTTAACTTTTTCTTTTCCTGTTTAATGAATTTAAAATATGTTTGTATAAAAAGGTAATGACCTGACAATTTCTTTTTGTCAGTCTGCATCCCTTGGCCAGATGTAGAGATCTCCAGTTGATATGTAGAGTAATATAAAATCAGTTTAAAACCTCCTACAATTATGGTGGTATTTGGAGCACCTTTCTGTAAAAATACACTAGTTGTAAATCACAGATGAGAGAAGAGATTAATAAGATAATCTACATGAATGTTGCAAATGATTTGTATATGGTATGTATATTTTGTAAAAATTTTTGTATACAACTAACGGTATAAATAATGATTTACCTGTTGTCTTGAAATTTCTATCATGAATGAAGTGAGTAAGGATGACAAGGCCTTGGGAACCAGTGCTGAGGTAAACAATAACAAATGATTGTTAACAAATATTTTATTATCTCCCTTTGGAACTTCCTGAATTTTCGAAGGAAAATGTCGACTTGTTTTGATTTTTCTTTCTTCTATGATATCAAGAAGTTGTGCCTGTCAAAGAAAAATATGATAAAATGGTCAGCCACACATGATTAAAAAAATATCATGTAAAATTTATGAAAATCAGTAAGACAAATAATATATGAAAACTGAAAGAGCTTGGTGTGTATAGATGAATCAATATTTGAACATAATGTTATTCCCATTAGATTTTATCATTTTCAATAGCTATGTCCTGATCTTTAAGGAAAATAATCCTCATCAGTTTTCATGCTGAAAACAGCACATCGGGTTTATATGATTTCATAATTCTACATAATGGCCATCTTGTAATTACAAAGAGAATCACTGATAGATGAGTATACAATAAACATTCCTGCAATGTTAAAATTCACTTGAGTTAACTGTTTAAACCATTCAGCATTATTTATATAGTTTCCAATGTTAAACAATGTTAATATATGGCAGCCATCTTGAGCCAGTCATCAGCATAAGATTCACATGAATATTAGCAGACTTATAAGTAATACTCTTTAAATGAATAAAATTCATTTACAAAACTGTTTGTGGGATGTTTGTTTCTGATATTCCCATTTGTTTTTTGTTAACTTGGATCTGTAGCAGCTGCTTTATGGCATGAGTGACACTAAGACAACAGAGGACCATTCAACAAAATTCATTCCTACCAAGCAAACAAAATCATTTTATTAAAGAGATCCTTACATAGACATTTGATTAGAACCTGCATGATTCAACGTTAATGGTTTTGGTGACCATCTTGTATTTAAAAGAGAGATCTTGAATAAAATTTCCAATGATTGTCTTGGATAATAGGTATAATATTATGTAACCACCTTGAATTAACAATAAACAAACATTTCGCAAGTTTTAATGAAAGATAACACCAAGATCATTTTTAAATATTACAATTCAATAAACCCATTAGTTTTCCAATAAAAAATCTATCAAGTTTCAGCCAATATTAACTAGAGGCTCAGAAAAGCCTGTTTGATTTGACCAAACGGTACAGGGGAAAATATTGCAATGTAAAGGATAAATTAATAATAATGATAATGCCCACCTAGCCATTTGAGCAGATGAGCTAAAAAACAAACCTTTGCATGTAATGCTTTACTAAATGTGGAACTACCTCCTATTGGAAGTTTTAAATTCACTGGCACTGATATTATACCTGAAACAGGAAAAAATATGCATTTATCTTTTAATATAAAACCTGTATATCATGGTAAAATATAAACCATCAGAAAGTTCAAACTATATCATACAATAGAAACTGTCTAATTCAACATCTTAGAATTACACTTAACAATAAATATACATTTCAACATGATTTTTAATTCCGATAAATAAATTTTTATTCTTTTTAATCTAACTATTCCAACATTGTGCATATCTTGAAATATCCAGGAACTGACTAAGTAATGGTCATCCTTAACCACTTTCTTACATTTCTAACCAGTCAATATTAAATCTTTATCGATTCAATTAAAAAATCTTTTTCCAATTCATTGTCCTCTGCTGATAAATATGTTGCCCAAATGAGAACTGAGAACAAAAGATTGGATGTTTTGCAATGTTTCATATATAACCCTCATTGTCTCATGTTGAAAAACTGCTAATGCCAACTGATGACAATTTTAATAAGACGAATCATATAATTAACTTAAGAGAATTCAAACTGCTGACTTCAAACAAATATGAACTACTATCACAGACTTGTAGTCAACTCACCATGCCAATGAGTGGTAGTTAGGGAAACAATAGTTTCTGTTAAATCTGTTGTTGTATCAAAATCTATTCCCAGGAATAAACTTAAACATATTTCAATACACAACCTTTTTAAAGTTTGATACAAACATATAGGCTGTCTGAAAAATAATAAAACACTACCTTTACTCTATAATATATCAAGTCATAAATAAAGCGTCATTTGGAATTTTCTAAGACTTGTATGAAAAGATTCAACTTCTTATACTGTCATTTTAGCAATATCCATTCACACTTGTATGAGAGCTTTTTCCCCATAACAAGTTTGTACCTGACCCATTGTGTCTGCTTAAAAAAATATTATCTTTTGTAATTGATTCAAACATTAAGGTCAGCTGATGAAATCATGTTTTAATACACAGTTGTGAATATATGTTTCTGTCAATATAGCTGTTACTTTAAACAATCTACAATGAAATAGTAGGCACTATACACTGTCATAATTATCATTGTTATTTTACGGCCAAAAAAAAAAGTATGTGAGTTTACTGTCACCCGACCGTCCATATTTATTTTTTCCCCACCGTAACACTTTTTATCATAAAAATTTATCACTTCTGAAAATTGTTGTTCTTTTCTCTGAAGTAGTCTAAATTTAGAGAGGGAATCTTCTTTCAAATAGGATATTTTGTTGATGTAAACCTTTATCTTCACCTTATCTTCAATAAAATGCACTATTGCACCTAATATCCAAAAAAAAAAAAAAAAAGAATTTTCCAACCCACCGACCCTATTTTTTTTTCAGCATGTTAAAGTAAACATACATATTTTTCTTTTTGGCCTAAGAAATATACCTCAAAAAATAGAGCACTATACACAGTTTTGATTCCATGTCCCCAATGTGAAACCGTGTTCACACCTAATGTGAATTAATTCGAATTATCAAATGCGCATCAAGTGAATGTTTAATGTTTCAATGTTTTCAATGCGAGTTGAATTAACGCTTATATATGTGTAATCATGTTTGACACCATCAATTCGCATTCAAATGACCAATTATATGGTTGTGTGAATGAGGCATTACATGTACTTTAAACAATCTACCTTGAAAAATTAAGCACTATTACTTACTGTGTGTTTATCTTATCAAGATAACTTTTGACAACATAGTTAATTGTTTCCTGGTAACTATGTACAGCATCAGCAGTAAACAGTAATGACAGTGATTTCCGAAGGGCTATCATGTCAACACCTGAAATTATACAGAAAATAATAAACTAATGGTTCTATGACCTGTGAGGTCACTTAAGATACCCCCTGCTTGAGTACAATATCAAAATCTTTGACTATAAGATCAATTACCTGTATAATCTGAATTTTTTTAATTGCAACTTTAGTAGGAATACCATCAGATATATTTACAATCTGTTGATTATAAAATCTCCAAAACAAACAGCATTCTATTGAATTCACTTCATTATCACCACGGTCAGTTGAATCCCTCTTGAATTGATTCTCATGCATATTCAGATGAGAACAAGTTATCAACAATAAATCATAAAAGGGGTTAGGTGAGGAATTTTCTAACCACAAGAAGCCAAATTGAGACTGTTTGGGTAGGGGCAGTAAATTAAGCCTAAGCAAATGGCCAACAGCAACCAATCATTACAAGCTATTGCAAAGGCAACTTGAATGAGCTAAGATCCTGGCATTATCCCAACATTAGACACACTGTTAAAGTTCCCATACGAGATGGGTTGAGAAGTTATACATCCTGCCAACCACTGATAAATTTAGGAAGGTTCTACCCCTGGTGGAGAAACCAAGTAGCCTATTTATAAATGCTTGTTACACTTAGAGTGGTCAATTATATATAACTGTACATTCCGCCCAACCAAAGGAGCCACTTTAGCAGGGGTTTTACCCGTATGTGGAGAACAGAATGGCTTATTTCTATACCCCTGGCTGTCCTCAGGAGTGTCATACAATAAAACGATTATTGCATGAATATTGATGAGTATTGTTCCTCACAGAATATTATTTGCACTGGCAAGCGTGTGCAGAAAAAATATTTTTTTCTGACAATATTAACCAATTAGAAAGTTTCATAAACTTACCATCTGTGAACAAAATATTGTCACCATAAATGTCTGCCATGAACATTTTATATCCAAGGTCCAGATTATCTGCTTCTCCTACAAAAGAGACAGAAATATTTACCAGTTACATTATTAGGCATGATTGTAAAGTATCAATGATACAATATTAAATATATAAAAATGTGCAGATCATGATTATTAAAAAAAAAAGTATGCATTTGCTGCAAGCAAATGTTTTAGTCACCTAATCACAACTTTTAATTTTTTTACTATGATTTGAAACAGGTACCTTTTTACAAAAATCACATAAATTATACATGAAGGCTTCATGTAGACTTCTTAAACAGTTTCTTTTTCTGCTTGAGTACATATACAAATGTAGCAGGTACTTAAGTTTAATTTATAACAACCATAATCTGATTTGCTCTCGTTCATGTGGAATAACCTTAATGTTGTTGGTTCCCTTTTGTTATTGTTTCCCTATATCAACTTTCAGCTTGTAGGGAATCTATGTACATGTATGAAATTAATACAAAACAATTATATGTATGAAATTACATTATGTAATACAAAAAATAAAACTCTTTACCCTATTATAATTTGGATGTTTTATCCACTTCTTATGTGAATCGATATTTTAAGTATATAAAGAGACTGTAAAATTATCACTATGGGATTATTTGATCCATTGACTGTCAGTTGCTTAATGTCAAATAGAAATCATGCATATTCATGATGAAAGCACACTCTCATATTTAATTAATCTATCCTATGATTTGATAAGACATTTTTGTAAGATCAGCATTTACTTGTGACCTGTTGATTTGAACTTGTCATAGCAGCTGCTAACATCAACACATAACGGCAGTACAAATCTTCCAATGTGAAAACTCAGAAAATATATAAGATAAACAAAATAATTAAATCATAAGTCAGGTACAGGTTCTAATTCTGCTACCAGACCACTCTGAATTTCATCACTTGGGGTAGTAAATTTTCAAGGTGTAAATCACAAGCTTTGGCAAGAGCTTTAAATTTTTATGTTCAATCAATGGAAGAGAAATATTTTCAATAGTCAACTGGTAGCAAAAAATAATTTGTTTCTCCTATGAATCAAACACCCAACACATTTTAAGCTCCCCTTTTTAGAACCATATTATACAGAACACTGCATATCCATGGCATCAGTTAGGAAAACATTTAATGAAACATTTCTTGGAATGGTTCATGAGACAGCCTTCTACCAAATACACATGAAACAGTCAAAAATTAAAAACCTTTAAAATAAAGAATAATCTGTAATATGGCAAGAATGGTACTTACCTTTTAATTAAGTAGCTCAAAACAAAAAATTAGACTTTTCCCCATGCTGGAAGTAGTGTTTTTAATCAACATTTATATATATTTTCACTTGTATATTTTGTTTATATGAATATCATTCAATGATATGCATGTACAAAGTGTGCCTTGAACGAACCTTAATTTTAGCATGCATTTTTAAAGTTTGATAATATTTTACAAACACTGCTGATATTTTTATAAATCTAACAGGCTACATTGTACATACACCTGGCAGTGAGCAGTTTACAGTTTGATAACCTCCTTCAAACACTTCTGGCTTATAGCTACCTACCTGTCAGCAAGCATTTCAAAGTTTTATTACATCCTACAAACACTGTTGATTTGTTCAGAAATCTGGCAATAAACTCTCTGTTTCTGTATAAGGCCATGTATTTCTCCATAAACTTTATTGGATCCTTGTAAAACTCATAGGATCTGTCCCCTAGTAATGGCAACCCAGCAGATCCTGGTATGGTTGCCATGTCTACAACAGAATTTTCAATTTACTTCATCTTAAAAAGTTCTTTTCCTGTTAAAACAAAAACGTACATATATATTTTTTATATTTAATTTCTAAGTAGTAAAGTTTTGAAAAACTATTATTTTACTTTTTTTATATAAAAATGTACATTATCTTTTATAAACAGATACATGTATGAACATAAATTATAAATTAATTACAAATGTATACATTACACAAATATGATAAATGCTCAAAAAAATAAAATATTATTTATATATTATCTACAGGTAGACTTGCACAGTAAACATCCTACAATCAATTATCATTTACGTCAGTCTTCATTTTTTTGTCAAGATGTTACCTACTTAATTCTCAGTGGTTTAAAACAGATTTACATTTTTTACAAAAAGATCATTTAAGTCAATTATTTTTCATCTACTTCTTAGGAACTAGCCAATAAATCTAAGTTTCAGTCAAATTAACCATTTAATTTTTATTTCTTCTTAACAAAACAAAGAAAAACTATTTAACAGCACACCATATTGATTATGTATACATGGCATACATGTAGATAAGAAAAACTCAGTCAAATTTCAATGTAGCAAATCTTCAGGCAATGAAAATATTGGACCTAAAATTGACATTAATGGCCCCTTATGTTACTATATATGGATTTACTCACATTTATTTTCAATGGAAACATTGAAACAGTTGTATACCCCAAACTTTCTTAAATGCAAAAGTTGCACCAGATATAAATCTGCTGAAAATTCGTTGCTTCTAAACATTGGCCAATATCTTTACTCCGAACACTTTCCTAACATTTAAAAGACATATGTCCAAACATATGTACAACTATTTTTCTGGAAGTATCAAATATTATTACCTTCTGCACAGACATTTAGACCCAATCACTCTTGTCATGATCTTTATTGACAAAAGGTTACTTAAATCATATTTAGCTGACAGAACACAATTGATACATATAAGAGATGTCAGCAACTGTAAATTTTAATGTTTCTCTGGGCTCCAATTAGACCCTTTATTATGTATTCTATACATTGTATATCAAAATTTCCCCATATCTAAATTTATGTGAAACTGATTTATTAGCCAATTATACCACTACATGCACGACATGTATGTCAAGAAGGTCCATCAATATAGCAGAAGTATCCAAAGATTTTCACCAATCCTCAATATAAAATTTAAGAAAGGCTTCTTGGCAGCTAAAGCTAGCCCTAAAAGCTGATGGAAAAATGGGGAAACACCTTAAAAACTAAACTTCTTGAACATAAACACAATTAGCTCTCTCAAAAAACAAAACTAAACTTCTTGAACATTAACACATGTAGCTCTCTCAAAAAAATTTGGAAAAAGCTGAAAGTACAATAATAGGTCTTTGATCCCCTTCACAGATATATGTATAACTGTTCTTCTTATGTACTTGAGCCACTTACAAACTACATGTACATGTAGCATTAAAATTAGATGTTTCAAAAGACCTTTTTATCAACTGAGTGATAATTCATGTAGGTCCTTTGACATGTTTGATTACTGGCTTTGCAAGTTTGAGTATTTTGGGTGAAAATTCATCAATACCTGTTGCCACTTATTAACACTTTTAGTCCACCTTTGAATCATGTAAATTCTGTGAAAAGTGATTAACTTCAAAAAAGGTTGCAAATATTAGTTTTAATAATTAAATTATTTCAAGGTACAAACTAAAGAAAAAAAAATTTTTGCCAAGGCAATATGGCCTGAAAAATTTACAAAGGTTTTACTACAATTTTAAGAGTTATCTCCCCTGGGTGAAATTTTGCAGTGCATTCCTTGTAAATTATATCTCCCATGAACAGGCTGACAGAGCAACCAGAGGCTCCACGGAGCCTGTAATCGCTCACCTGGGAATTTTTTTTTAACACTTTTTGCATGTTTGCAATTTCATATGATTGCAAAGGACTAACTGATTAACTTGAACCAACAAGAACACATTGTGAGAAATACATAGGGATCATTTATGACATGTTAAGTTTTATGGCTGAAATCTGTTTACTGGTTTCAGAAAAGAAGATGTAAATGTGAAATTCCCATGGTGGCCATTTTGAATTTCCGATCGGCACGAAAAACACAAATCTGGTAAAGGATTAACTGATTAACATTTCTGC
>JAULBM010150390.1:0-18164 GCA_032357055.1 Geukensia granosissima | reverse complement strand
TTATAAATCTAGTGAAAGCACCTGAATAACTCAGATTAATTTCATTCTATTTCCAATGTATGCTTCAAAAGCTTCGATGAGATTGTAAAATATAAACATTTTAGTGATTTCAAGAGTTGTCTCCCTCAACCCAGGTCTACCACCTTAACCCTTAAAAATTTAACTGATGGTTAGCATTCAAAAATGTTACTGACAGTCAGTGACCTGACTGTGCTTGCAAAACTACAATTTTTTTGTCTTCAATTAAATGATAAATAATAACCCACTTAACTGCATATTTTAGATGGCCTTACATACACAGATCATTATAGCCTATCACAATGTTAATTCAACCATAATCTGTACATTGGGGTTTCTGGCTTCGCCATTAAACTGACTGCCATAAAAGGACATAAAAAAGCCCAAACTAACAGTTGATTAGCTGAAATTTTAAAATATGCTAAAAATGATGAAGTTTGAAACACTTGTCACAGCTGGGGCAGTCAAGAGCATATTTTTCAATGCTTTTTTAAGTCAGCTCTGTTAATATGTATATTTCTATTTCCACAGAGGTGATACTCATAAAAATGATGTGCTGTCGTTTTGCCAACAAAAGGCCAAAGCTTGTTCAGAAAACATGAACTTGACAGATCGGGAGTCTGCAGAACTTATATGGAAGTTATTAGAGCTTCTTATTAAACAAAATGGGGTAAGTTTAGGAGACAATAATTTTTTTTTAGAAATAAATGAGTAATGAGTACTTTTATTAATGCAGATTGGACTTTTGAGTACAACATGATACATGTGTTATTATATGAACATGAAAATGGAAAGGTATGGGGTAAAGGTCAGCAAAACTACACTCTAACCTCGAAAAAATAGGATGTGTTTACAAATCTGACCTTTGTCATGTGCTCATTCTGACCAATCACATCATTTCTTATGCTGGAGCGACGGCAGATTTTTTTGTAGGGGATCTCATCTTGGTCAAAATAAATACTTGATAAAGGTTAAACTAATATGTCTCAAAACAGACATGTGTCAGAACCTACAGGGGAAATTAAATAAATAGAAAATAATGTAAGGTCAAATTTTAATTTTATTTGGAAAAAGTTATGTTGATTTTTATGTGATTTCCGAATGTCTTATTGGAATTAGGGTGGCTGTTATCTACTTCTTCTATTTCCTATTCTTTCTCCACTTTTGGCATGGACTTCTCACTACTGTGAACCCTGTCTAAACTGAACCCTGTGGAAACTTGTGTAAAGCAAGCCTCATATTTAGACCCAAGCTTAAAGAATGAAGGCAAAGAAAACTGTTCCAATCAAAACCCCTGTCTAAAACAAACAAATTCTTTATTCCAAAGGGAGTTTGGTTTAGACAGGTATTACTGTATTTCTAAAATAATTAAATCTTGATCTATTACATGTTATTTCAGATGGTAGTTGGTACAGACATAGCAGACTTATTATTAGAAGGACATGAACCTACCACAGCCGAGTACAGCCTGATGGGAATGAAAATTTCTAGTAGTACGGATAACTTAGAGACAGAGTTAGAAGATACCATGGAAATATCAAATGTAACCATGGACCGATCTGTTGTCAATAGAGGTCGTAGTAGGTCAACAGAGGAGGTCACGGATAGATTTAGACATCTGTTATTATATGGCAGAAAAAAGGTAAATGTTTGTACCTTGAAGCATGTTTGAGGATAAATTGTACCCACTATTGTGATAAAATTTTAAATTATAAGATTTACTACTTGTTACAGTCAAATTGGCTTCTTAAATCAGGATATTATTAAAATAATTATTCCGAAACACTCAAAAATAGCAGTTTGAATTAAGAAAAGGGAAAAATTATTGATTATCTATGATATTTAGTTTAAAACCTACCACAATAATTATTGTTTGGTAAAATTTGAAATTCTTGGGTCCCAATGTTGGGTTTTGGCTGATTTAAGGTGTGAAAGCATTTTTGGGGGTGGGACCCCACCAAATGGATGTGACTTGGCAACAGTGAATATCAAAGAGGAAACCAAGATATGGTTTTAATACATGTATATCACAATATTAAATTTTTTATGCCCCAGCTTCCGGCCATTGGGTATTAAATTTTATCCTCGTTTGTCAGTGAATTTTCTCAAAGATTTCTCGGCTTTTATATGTTTGATTGATTTGATGTTTGGACTGAAGCATTATGAGGGTGAGTTGTACTGTGTCTTCAGTTTTCTGGTCTTGATTGTCTACTACATTTATCTCTTTGCAGGAACATAGGCTTCTGTGTCCCATTTACACATTTTCTCTGTGTTTTTTTGTCATACTGTTTAAAAATTAGTGTATTTCAAAATTTATATTTAGATTAGCATCTTACATAAAATTAAAGTTCATTGATAAGCTTGGAATCATATTTTCACTGATTGTAGATTTGACATTTATTTTCTTTTTTTCTTCAGGATGCTTTGGAGTGGGCTATGAAGAACAGCCTATGGGGTCATGCCTTATTCCTGGCTAGTAAAATGGACCCAAAAGCACATGCCAATGTCATGACAAGGTATTAAAATTGCCTATTTAATTCATATGAATACTTTATGTTAAAAAATTGGTTCAGTTTGTTGCATTCTGTACAAAATATTTAACGTATTGAATAAATACATGTACATTGAATTTTTCTATGATCTGTATGTACTGCAAGGAGTGACTTCTTATTAGCAGCATTAGAACCAAAACAAAGGACATCAATGATATAAACATAATAGAAGAATGTTTTAATCTTCAAATTGCATATTTTAATTTGCAAAACACCACTCTAAAGAATCAGAAATGGTTTCAAAGGAATCTGATGCTTATACCAAGTCAGATTCAATAGAGCATGGACTACACTTTTCAGGAAATATTTTTGAAAATATCTGGTTCCTTCTTTATATGAAATTGTGGTTCTGTGTTTATACCAAATTGAATTCTGATTAGTCTTACTTTATAAAAGCTGTTTAGTTTCTTTCTTTGTGATACAATAAATACACAAATTCATCTGCATATTGACATCTTTTATAGGTTTGCTAATAGTGCTATGAAGATGAACGACCCATTGCAGACATTATACCAGCTTATGTCTGGTCGACAGCCAGCTGCAGTCTCGGTAATATTTAGATACATCATGTTGATTTTCCCTAGAAGCCACTTGTTCAGACTCTAAAAAAACAGTAGTGTTAAAACAGGCATTGTTTGTGGTTTATTTGACCTGGACCATCAAATCATTCTTATTTAAGATTAAGATACATAAGATTGTAGAAATGTAAAGATTGACTGGTTCTTATTTATGTCGAAGAGACAATATAGTAATGAAGCTTTCTGATGGAATATATTGATGTGTAAACCTAGCCGACTCACTCACAAACTAAATTAAGTCCGAAGGCTTAATTGAAGACAATTGCCCACACTTTAAGTTTAAATAATATAACATCAATTCCTTTACCCGTCGAAAATTATTTGAAAACTTTATTGTTATATGAAATGAAAATCTCTGCAGGTAATAGATAACATTTTATGTTGGAAAAATGATAAAAGAAAATCACAATAATGCAGTCATTTATTATCACTAATTTTCATGTGCCTTTTACACCATACAACCGGAAAAACATTGATAATAATAATTTTTACCACACCAAGCCAGGGAATTTAAAGTTTAACCATTGTTAAAAAAAATACAATTATCAATGGCTAGCAATGTAAGATTTTCAGTGTAGTTAATTTTATGAGAATTTTCATTATTGTAGTGTATAACTGATGAGAGATGGGGTGATTGGCGACCACATTTAGCCATGATGTTATCTAATCAGACACACAAAGCTGATCTCGACAGGAAGTGTATCATGACCATGGGTGATACTTTATGTAAGTTTGATAACTCAGGATCACAACATTAAAGTCCTTTAATATTTATACCCCTGCAAATAAAGTTTGGGGGTATATAGAAATCATCCTTTCTATCAGTGTTTTGGTCTCCATCTGTCCATTTTTCCACAAACCTTGTAGGCACATCTACTCCTAATAGAAAAAAGGTTGGATATGGTGTAAATATTCATGACACAAAAATCTCATATGTACAAGTAAATTCCCAGCAAAGGAACAGAACTTTGATTACTGTTCTTCATCTAAAAGTCACAGTGAGGCCTTCAACACGGAGTAAAAAATTGCACCTCACTGTAAGTTCAGTATGGACTCCAGTGGATTTCAAGGTAATTTTACATGAATAAAATACTAATTCCAAAGGCAGATTATCCATGACGTTGTAAGTTTTGTTCACAGTATGTCTTGTTATAAACAAAAAAAATAGCCAGAAAGTAAAATGTGGAGTTTTTATGACCCTCTTTATGTTCGAATGGCATTTGACACTATGATCCACAGGGAAAATGAGTGTTGCGTTCACTATTTGTTATCCTTATAATAGTAAAAATGATTGACAACTATTTACCCAGTTCTGCTTTTAAACATTTTCCTTTGATTGCAATGAATGTAGAATTCTGTAGTAACATTTACTTTGTTAACAAGTAATCTGATGAACCAGAAAATTCTCATTTTGGTCTTAGAATTTGGTATAAATTTACCTATGAAGTATTTCCCAAAAACAAAAAAAGTATATCTCGGTATTCAATTTAAGTCTATTGTTTTCAACTTTGTACAACTTAGATTTATCCATCATAATATTTGTTTTTTTTTGCTTTGACAATATTCCATTCAAAGGAAATAATGTGGAATATCCGCCAGAAAGACACAATCTACATCTTGCTTACATTTATTTCACTTCATTTCATAGTCAGCAAGAGTCCTCTGTTTTATTACAGACCTGATTTTTTTACGCTTTAAAGCGGAATTCCGCTTTTCGAAACTGGGATTTTCCTGTATTGCATTCTTTATTACACATAGAATTAAGCTTCTGGTAACCCATTTCCTCTTTATTTTTATGTCAGCAAAATCAGGTCTGTTATTATACATGTATTAAAATTATAATATTTTGCAGCCTCAAGAGGATTCCTACATGCTAGTCATTTCTGTTATCTGATGGCTCAAGCTGGGTTTGGATCTTATCATAAAAAGACGTCTAAAATGGTGCTAATAGGATCTAACCACAGTTTGTCACTGTCAGAGTTTGCCACTAACGAAGCCATACAATGTTCGGAAGTTTATGAATATGCCATGTCTCTTGGTAACAGTTCATTCTTCTCGCCAAATTTACAGGTAGGTTGTAAAATAGATTGATTGTATACAGCTCTGTGTGATATGCCATAGTATGGAACATTACTGTGTGATTTACCTCCATGGTCACAAATTAAGAAATATTTTCAATATTTAATTTAAATTGTATTCATTCATAAAAGTGGAAAATGTCACTCAATTTAGTTTGATTGCAGCATTAGTGTGGTTGAAAAGATTGTTTAGCCTGCCTGTAATGCAAACTGTCATTTTCAGCAATTTTTTTCTATCTATAAATTTAATTTTTCTAAACTGTACCAGTCCAAACCAGGTTTTACTAATTTTGGGCAGAGGACTAGTTGCTTACTGTCAAGAATGTTTCACATATTGTGTTTACTTGAGATTCATAAAGTTAATTCTTGTGTATATTTTTTTACAGTATTTCAAGTTTCTATATGCATGCAGAATGGCAGAAAATGGTTTTGCTGAACAGGTAAATGTATTGTTTCTTTCGGTAAAACTTAAGTGTATTTTGTAGCAAGGAATTTCATACACTATTTAAGCTAACAACAATAATCTGTACAGGAAGATATTGGTTTTTTTTATCTTTGTTGGTTGAAAATATTAATTTTTGATGTATGTCTCATGTACCAAGAGACTAAAATCTTGCAAATTTGAACAGCTTTAAAATGCATGAAATGTCACAAAAGTCTATGTATTCAAAATTCATATTGTATTCCCTGCTTTAAAGTATTTGAGGCACAACTTTCTCTGGTGTCATGATGTCAATGTCTTATTCAGTGATGACATTATCTTGCATTCAAAACGTAATTTTGTTCATGGAAAATGGATAATACAACAGACATGAATGTAAAAATAGGAGATGTGGCATGATTGTCCGTGAGTCAGCCATCAAACATGACAGTAGAATTTAAACTTCTACAGGTCCCATTACAGCCTTCAACAATGAACCAGAGTCCATACCATAAAGGAAACTGTAAAAGGCCCCTAAATATAAAATGTGAAACTATTCTTAAAACACGACAATCGATCTAATCTACTGATAAAAGACGAACAAATAACTAAAATGATAAATTTAACAAAGAGAACCACACAAAGGTTCCTGGCATTTTCAGGAATTAATAATGTTAAGCAACAATCAATCAGTGATCAGAAGTACTGTCAGAGTAAATGGTAAAATGTCTTCATATCTGGTACATAACTGAAGAATGTTGTGGAATTTTGTTCCCAGAACTCACAACTGTAACAAAAATCAGTTTCCTGGGGTAAAAACGCAATAAAAAAATTAAGGGTTTGTTATTTTGTGACAGTGTGGGCCTTTAGAGATGTGGTGGCAGGAATTAAAATCTAAACATTACATAATTTGAGCTGATCTTATAAATGTTTTACTTACAGGCATTGGAGTATTGTGAAGTTATAGCCAAATATATAAATATATCTCCTACAGTCTTTCAACCAACACTTGTCAAGTTGGTTTTTGAGGTAAGTGAATTTTTAAAATTTGCTGACAACATTGGTAACCTTTTATTTTGAAATTTTGAAACCACTTGCATGATGCCTCTGATGGTGGACCAGAGCACAGTTGTCAGACTTGTCTGGCATGAATTTTATGTATTTTTTATTGTCCTTAACAAGTCAGCTGGCATTAACAGACAAGTATTGGGTTGTTTTGAAACATCACATCAAGCAATAATATCCCTTGCTTTTGCTTCATGCAATGCACATCAGTTATAATAAATGTTACGTCAGTCACAAAACAGAACACTTGTTGTTTTTGTAAATTGAAATGAAGTAGATCTTGTTTTAAATGTTGTAAAATGTGACATTACCAGCTCAAGAATATTTTTTAAATGAAATACCTCATTTTTGAGATACGGGACAGCATACTTATCTTATGACTTTGTCACGTGATAGTAAAGATGTCCATTTGCACTAGGTCTTCCGGTTCATATTTGCTATCCACTGCATATATTTAACGGACTTATATTTTGTTGTAAACAGTCCTGATAATTACATTTTATTTTAATTTATGGCTTTAATTTCAGATAAGCATAGTGAAATTAACAATATTGCATGATGATACATTAATATTTGGTTTTGAATTGATCTGTAATTAATGTGAGACTTCGTTTGTTAAACTTTTAAGAATTTTCGTCAAAAACTGTGTACAACATGTACAAAAAAATCTGCCATCACATCAAATATTCATCTTCATGTGGTAAAAAGTAAAAATTCTCATAAATTACAAATTTAAAATGAAGTTTGAGCGGTTTTTAAAATATGTGTGTTAGAAACTGAATAAACCGGAAATATGCTTGCACCCGAAATTGCCTTGAACATCATAAAACATGTTGCGTTATCCCAAGAACGCCAGGATCTCAAAAATGACGTAATAATGATTAATAGTAACATAGGAAAGTTTTTGTGTTGTACTGACTTTATTATGGTAAGATATTTAGCTCACCTACAAGCTCACTGAATATGTTCTTGTTATCAGACCTGATTTTTTTCCGCTTTAAAGCGTAAACCCGCTTTTCAAAACTGGGATTTTCCTGTAATGATCCTTTATTACAAATAAAATTAAGCTTCCGGTAACCCATTTCCGCTTTATTTTTATGTTGGCAAAATCAGGTCTTTGCTAATACAAGATACAAAAATATTATATTCTGTGTTTTAAAACTGAGTAAAATAGTACAGAACTTACATGTGTGTAAAATGCATTACAGCCACCTATGATTCCAATTTGGTATTGCTTCAGCACTAACAGATGTTTTTGCTTTGTGTCTGGGAAATTCTATCAATTGATGCATGTTTGAGAATTATTCCTTTTGCTTGGATTTTCCCAAACAAGTTATGTCACAAAACATAAACTTAAAGTGCAGTGGTAACACCAATCATTGGTGGGCGTGATCTATTGGCTAAATTATTAATTTTATATTATTTCACAGCTTGCCAACCGACTAAAGAAATTTGACCCAGAAAAACAACAAGTTGGTGAGGATAGTGAAGATCCTATGTGGTTACAACACTTACAGAGAATTAACCAAGGCTATGAGGTATCTAATATTTACTGCAATTAGGAGATAATTTTATCGTATTCAGTGTCTGTGAAACTCATGTTGCAAATTGAGTTTTTCTGGCAAAGCATTACTGCAGCCAGTAAAAGGGACATTTACAATAGTTGAATCTAATGTTAACATCAACAACTTTTCAGATACATTACAGTTATCTCAATTCCAATGAAACAATTTGTAAGCATTTAGGTATTTCACCTGTCATTAAACATTTAAAACAAAAATATGGAATATATGCCAGAAAGATATTATCCAAATCTTACAAAAATTTATAACAAATATTCAAAAGCAATTTTCTGGATTTACCTTAATAAGACACGCTAGGGGCCAAAAAAAAAGGAACATCAGTTAATGATGAATTTCTAGTTACATTTATGTACCAAATGAAATATAGAGTTCATGGGGGATGAATGCCTACAAGCCAAATATAAAGATATTGGGATTTTTACGAGTAAAAAATGTTGAGAGATGTAAACTTTATCTAACACATATTCCAGTATCTGAAAGAAAAGAGCATACATTTACACATGGTTTTTTTTAGGAAAGTAATTCAGATCTTGTTACAAGCAGTGAAATTAGTTGTCATAGTTGTTTCAAGCATTTAGATATCTCTAGATTTAACTCTTGATACCTGCTTTGTAAGATATTGCATGGTCTAACTTACATTCAAAACATCTTTAAATTGCATAGATAAATGTAAAGATCGAGGTTAATGTGTTTAAATTATTTATCAACGGCCAACCTTAAAATTATGCTTTTTGTTTCTGACTGTGCCTCTAGAGTGTAGGCTCAGTTGTTAGGAAATATATTTTATCAGCAGTGGTGGTGTTCAGCAAAAAATGTTAAACTCGTACCAAAAACTTCACCTAAAATTATTGTAAAATTTTGTCATTTTTCTGTTAGGATGGGTCAATCCAGCCCTTATCAGGAAGTGCCACACCTTATTGTTATGTGGGAACCAGGTCAAGTAGTGCAAGTGGAGAAGTAGCAGGACTAACAGATATGTCAGTGATGCAGCCTGCTAGTTACACAGGAAGTCCTTACTCCCAAGGTCAAGGTCAGACAATGTACAACCAAGGATATAACACAGAACAGACTCAGAATCAGTACTACACTAATGATCAGGCCCAATATCAGGGTCAAAGTTACAGTCAGGTTCAAAATCAGGAGGTCTTGCATAATCAAGGTCAATATGGAGACCAGGGTCAAGTTCAGGGTTACAGTGTGGACCAAAGTTACCAACCTGTAGAGAATCAACAGCATCTAGTGAATGACCAAGGTCAGGGTGAAGGTCATGCAGGTCAAGGTCATCAGGATTATTCTGGGCAGCAAATGGAACACCACCAGCAGAATCAGCAATATCAGAATGTACCAACAGGTAAGCATAACACATGTCAAGATGGATGATGGTATGTGGCATTACTACAAGTCTAAAGACAAGAAGATATGGGGTAGATGTTAACACACGCATTTGTATGAAGCACTGAAACACTTCATTCTTAATATGTTAACTCAGTCAATGTTTGACAATCTGTGAAAATACAAAAATGAGAATTCAGTTCTTATAATGAATTTCTGGAAATTCCACACAAAAAAAATATCAACTATAATTAATGTAATCTTGACAGATATGTAGTATCATTCATGATATCATGGAATTTGTGCTTAGTGGTGAAATGAACATCAAATTTTAAATAACCTGATTGTCTTAACATTTATTGGATGGCCGAGATGCAATAAAATGTACATCAGTTTTAATTTTTTCCAAATTATCATCTTTTTAAAAATATTCTTGTAACAAGACTTTTATGAATATGGAACTGATTGTCAAAACAAAAGTCACATGTGAAGGAGACAATTAAAATTTTAAAATGAAGGCATTTTTACTCAATTAAATAACCCCCACAATATGACTGAAATACATCTGATGTGGCATTTCACACCAATCAATCAATTGAAGTAAATGAACCAATTTTTTAAATTCTTTTAGCTGGTTACACATATCAAACTCATGACCTGGCAACAGTACCTGAATCAACCAATCAGAACCAGGAATATAGTACAGAAAACCAATCAGGTGAGAAACAAGTACACATTCTAAAATAGAAATTAATATGACACACAATTTTACAGCTATCTAATAGTAATCTTCAAATGACATAGTCAGTGTTACTAACTTCTTCTTTCGTAGGTTCCTCCAGTCTATGGAGCACTCGGATTTACTGATTAGTAAAAATTACAATCCTTAAGAATTATAAAGTGGTGCTCATAAAAATGTTAATATGCTAAATCCATAAAATCATATCAAGAATCTGCATATAATGAATATTAGTTCGAACATGCACACAATTTTCCTTTTGATACACGTTAAAATCACTTGTGATTTAAGAAAATGTTAAGGTTTAAAAATAAAGACGATATTTCAGCTCAGTCTATCACATTTGTAATTCTATATCGATTTATTATTGAGGTATTCAATTATACCATATAATGTTCACTATGTCATAAAATCTAAAAAGAGCAGCTTGTCAGTATTTATCAAATAGGCATACTGAGCCACTGTCACACAGAGATAGACCACCAACGTGCAAAATCACACATATGAAATATTAGTTCATATTAACTCTTCTAATATGTATAAGGTGAAAATAATCTGTTGAAATTTAAACATTTAAAAATAACTCGCAGAACAAGGCATGTGTTTTTCTTGAATGTGCTAAGCATTTCCTGTTAAGAAATATGGTTAAAAAATAAGTAAATATACAATTTTCAGCAATTTTTATTTAAAAAAGCCAGGAGAGTGACATCATAATGTAGGTCTTTTATTAAATTTAGTATAATGTCTTAATTCCTCAGTACAATAATTTTGACCATATTTCAGTAAGAAATTCCATAGTATTTTTGGGGATGAAAATGGGCCTTGACATCTCCTACTCGTTTTGTTCAGATAAGAAAGGTACCCAGTTTACAGAGTTAGAGTGTAACATAAATAATTTGTACTGCTTTTCAGGTTTCTGCCTTATTCAATGTTTTCACTCTGTTCCTACATGTGTGTATAGTATCACAGATATTTACTTTTGTGGTTTTTTTTTCATATTTCAGAAGAAACAAGCACACACCAACAGATTAATAACTACACACACAATGACTTTAGTATGTACGCCAAGGCAGGGATACAGTCAGCTCCTGGACAGAGACACAGTATATCGTCTGCGGGTACGGTTAGTACTCAGCCTGACACAGATGATGAGGAGGGGCTTGGTAGCTCTCACAAGAGTGATTTTGATTACTTTGGTGCTGCTACTACTCAGCAGGTATTGAATTTTGGTTGTAAATCAGAGGCAATCTTTCGAAATTTATTTGAAACGACTGGTTTATGTGTCCAGCAAAATGTGTTTAATATGTTTTATCCCACAATGTGTTCTCTTTCTTATATACCATATTTTTCTATTGTAAGACAACACTATTCTTTAAAATGGAATGGATTTTCCCAATTTTAAGTCATCGAGGAAATGTAGATTAGACCTTTAGTGCAAAAATACAGTAAAATAATTTACTGATAAAAAGCCATTTTGAACAAAAAAATTAAAGAATTTTTCATTTCAAAAACTGGATGAAAGTTCACTCAACAAAATTTGCCACCACTAAAGTGAAACTGTACAATGAAGTATATTATATTGTACATATACAGTCAGGGATCCTGCTTGTAAAAGAAAATAAAATTAACTTGTACAAGTAAAATACAAGGTGCTGAAATTATCTCCCTTGTGCTATTTTATTCTTGTTTACTTGTATAAGTAAATAAAGTCTGAAATAGCCCAAATTCATTAATCTTCAATATTTGCAAGACTTTCCCTCATTATGATCATTGCTATGGTTCATTAGAAAGATAAACATATAGAGATTCTGTTTCTGATAATTACCACTCTTCAAGCATCATTACTTTAATATTAGTTGATGTTTAATGTCTCAAGGGACCAATTTTCATAGCCTGTGCGCCTCTATAAGACTAGTGTGTGTCTGAACAATTCTTCAAATTATGTAATATCAAAATATTGAATTTTGTCAGAAAAATCTCAATTATTGGTTAAAAATGTTTGATGAACCACAACAAATGTTTAAATGTGTGTGAATTTTCAACATTTTACTTGTACAAGTAAATTATTAAAAAGGTAAAATGGACTTTACTTAAACAAGTAAAATTAATTAACTTGTACAAGTAAAAACTATTTACTTGTGCAAGTAGGATCTCTGACTGATGTATATAGTACTTTTTTCAAACTCTTCAGGTTTAATCCTTCCATAGCACTAGTTTTGCTAACATCTAACATTTTGAGATAGTAATTAAGATTTTTCTGATGAAATTTAATCATTTGATATTACATAATGTGAAGAATTGTTCGGGTACACACCAGTTTCCGGAGATGCTCAGGCTTTGAAAATTGGTCTTGAAGACTTTAAACATCAATTAGGATTAGCTATATATAGTAATGATGCTTTCTAATGAGCCAGAGCAATGATGGGAAACCCTTCAAATATTAAAGATTCTTTAATTTAAAAACACTTTTCTTGCCGTAACAAGTAAACATTAATAAAATAGAACACAGGAGATAATTTCAACAACTTATATTTAAATTGTACATGTACAAGTAGTATACCTTGCTAACTGTAACTTCTTTTTGTGCATTTCATGAATATCATGAAAAGTTTGTTTTTTATTTAAATATATGAAAGCTATTGAAGTATGCACATAAAAAATTTCTTGTTTTTGTATTTATAGAAGATAGTGGCACCGAGATTACGGAAGAGGACCGAGTCGGAAAGTAGTACAGCTGGTGGTGGGAAACCTTCGGAGCTGAATAAACAGGAGAAAACAGAAATGAAACCTGAACTAAGTAATGGAAAGAAAAACCAGACACAGGTATCATATTTATGTAAACATCTTTGGTTATAGTCGTTTGCACTTTTAACACGTTGTGTACTTTTGAAAAATGACATTGGATTGATCTGATATATTGTCATGTAACATGTCTTCTGTTCAACTTGACCAACCACCATGATATGTATTGAGTTCAACCTTTCTACTCTCAAGGTCAGCTATTTAATCATTGTACCAGGCAAGATGAATTTAAAATATTAGTGCTTTCAGTTTAAATTTGTAAAGGCCACAAAGGAGTTAATGTGGTAAGGACCTTGCTTTGCCCTTATTTTTGGTGGCCAAAATTAGGAATTGCCTCATATCTTTTATTTCTTATACATTTTCCAATTAAAACGTTGGAGCAACAATAATTAACAGAATTTTGCACAATTTAAACTGTTGCTTATTTATATGAAAATGAAAAGATATGGGATAATGTCAGAGCCAACAACGAGACTAAGAGGAAACTTACAATGCCATTAAATCACCCTGATTTAAGCAAATTTTACAAAATTTATTAAAAATGGATTATTTTATGCAGTTTTTGTGTCTTGACACTAGGCTCACAATTTTTTTGCTGTTTATAACATGAAGTCTGTAAACAGAGTATTAAAATGTATTTTTCAGAGTAAAGGCTGGTTTGGTGGTGTGTTTAGTAAGCTGATACCCAAGTCTAAAAATGAGATGAAGTTACCTGATGACAAGGACCCAACTGTAAGTTAAATGGACCAAGAGTAATTTGAAAACTACATTGTTTATCAATTGAACATATTTTGTGTTGTCAGAACAAGGGCTTAAGTAATTGGTTAGGTCTGTTCTAGAATTGATTGTAAGTGGAGAAGGGTTGAGGGGCTCCTTTAAAAATTTTATGGCTGGTGGCTTTTTAAAAAAGATTTGCAAAACAACTATTTTAAGCATTGTCAAGTAAAATTAAATATACCTACTGACTACCAATACAATTATATCTAGAATGGACACCTGCCATTTAACCTCTGTCCCAAAGGTGGTCACAGAGGCAAGGTTTCTATAGAAGGGTAATATCCCTGTTGTTGTCTGCCACACCTCTCATTTATACATTTATATTTTCCTTTAATTATTCAACTGATAGGTCTTATCTCCAGTTTCATCAAAGTCTTGTAGTGTGAAAAGCATCCATTTAAAAGGAAAAAGTCTTGTTAGCTCACCTGGCCCAAAGGGCCATGTGAGCTTTTGTCATCACTTTGCGTCCGTCGTCGTCGTCTGTTAACTTTTCACATTTTCATCTTCTTCTCTGAAACCACTAAACAGAAATCAATCTTGGTAGAAATGTTGGGCAGGTGGTCCTTTACCAGATTTGTGAAATTGGTGCAGATCCACAATTCATCATGGCCGCCAGGGCCAATTATGTGTTCTGATTGGTCCAAATTTTAAACATCTTCTTGTCAGAAACTACATAGTGGATTGAATTGTTACTTTGCAGAAATGATTGTAAGATGGTCCTGTACTCAACTTATGAATCGTTTGCCAGTCCGAAATTCAAAATGGCCGCTATGATGAAACTTTATTTCACATTGGACTCTATGGGAATTTCATATTTTCGCCATCTTTTTAGAAATGGCTGTACAGATTTCAGCCTAACTCAACAGAAATTTTAGGCAGCTTGTCCTTAACCAGATTTATGAAATTGGCGCCGATCCAAAAAATCAACATGGCTGCCAGGGCCAATGATTTATTCTGATTGGTCCAGATTTCAAACATTTTCTTGCCAGAAATATATTGAGTTGTTACTCTGCAGAAATGATTGTTAGATGGCCCTGTACTTAACTTGTGAATCGTTTATACATCGGAAATCCAAAATGTCCGCCATGACGAAACTTATTTAACATTGGTACATATGGGAATTTCACATTTTCATCTTTTTCTCTGTAACCACTCCTCAGATTGCAACCGAACATGGCTGAAATGTAAAGCAAGAGGTTCTTTGCCAGATTTGTGAAATTGGTGCCGATCCAAAACTCAACATGGCTGCGATGGCCAATTATGCGTTCTGATTGGTCAAAGTTTCAAACATCTTCTTGTCAGAAACTACAAAGTGGATTTAAATGTTACTTTGCAGAAATGATTGCTAGATGGTCCTGTACTTAACTTGTGAATCTTTGAAATTAAAAATGGCCGCCATGACGAAACTTAGTTTAAAATTGGACCCTATAGGAATGTCACATTTTGGTTATCTTTTCGGAAATGGCTTTACAGATTTCAACCTAACTTGGCAGAAATGTAAGGCAGGTGGTCCTTTACTAGATTTGTGCTGATCCAAAATTCAACGTGGCCATCAGGGCCAATTATGCGTTCTGATTGGTCCAAAATTGTTATTATGTTGAAATGATTGTTAGATGGTCCTGCATGCACTAAACTTGAGAATCGTTTGCCGATCGGAAATTCGAAATGGCTGCCATGATTCTAGTTGAGCTTTGCCTCGGACACATTTTGTCACATACTGCACGGCATTAAGGTTGGTGTGCACTAAATCTTTAGGAATCTTACAGAATGGTCACTCCTCCATCATTGACTCTAAAATTTCAGTTTGGTGTTCTCACATACTGTATGACCAACCATCATGTGTATTGGTGTGTAAATATTTTATTTGTGGACTAACAGGATTGAACCCAAAATAGGCCATTGACCAACATTTCGCCATTGACATTAATTTCATTTTATCAACGAGTATTTCTCAGATACTGCATGACTTAATATTATGCATGTTTAGTTCCTTAGCAAACATCAACTGAAACTAAACATGGTATGAATGTTCCAGATGTGTTTTTCACAACAGTTATGTGTTCTTATTGGCCCATTTTAATCAGATAGTCCTTTTCAATCATGTAGCAAATTGTAAAAAAATGAAGACAATCAGACAGAGTTCAACAAAAAATTTGCCAGGTGAGCGATTACAGGCTACGTGGAGCCTCTTGTTTGTGTTTTCTGGCAAAAACATCTTTTTCAAGAATAGGTGAATTCTTATAATTCGTTCTTCGAATTGTTCTTTCGCTTAAAAGTTAAACGTTTAAGTCAAACATTTCATGCATAATACACTTTGTGGAGCTCCAGTATAATTTATAAATAACCGGTTTCACACCCGGAACAAACATAACGTCACATTATCATGAGACTAGTGAAGAATACCCATGTGAGAGACCAAAGTGCATAGTTCAAAGAGACAAGACAAAGAAACAAACTAAAAGATAAAATGAAAACAAAAGGTTACAATTAAAGGCTTTGATTCTACGAGATCCTTTACAAAACAGGGTGTGATCAGGTACTCACGAAGAGCAAGCATCCCATGTCTTGTTCGCAACACCCGTCGTGGAATCCTAAATCTCTTATTCTGGATAACATCAATCCGAGAAGAGGTCAACTTATTGTATTACCAGTAATAGGTCAATAACTAGTTGAGATACACTGATACAATATGGATATTTTAAAAAATCACGTTAGTGTTGGTTTATTTGCAAATTTTATGCGACGTTTCATAATATTTCAAGAGAAATTTATTTATCTATGATATATGAAATAAAAAACACATTATAATCTACAATTGGTGCTTTCATCTAACGATTCAGTTGGAAGTTTTAAACAGCGAACAAAGAAATGTTTTTAAAAATCATGACTAAAACAATAATCATTTAAAATAAAAGTCCCTGCTTTGTTTTTAATTCTTGCATTTTACTTTCGCGTAAAAACAAAGAAAGGAGAGTATATCAGGATCCGATATACTTTCGATCCGTTCTCCCTCAATAAGTCCGTATATCCTTTCGTTTGTTAGTTTGTTCTTTCGTCCATTCACATAAGAACACGCCCAGTAAATGAAATTTTAATAAGACTTTGATAGAAACTTTATTGTTATTCGGTTCACCGTATTGACGGTAAGATTTGAAAGATATCTGGGGTTTCCTATAGAAATATATCAGCTTCTACTCCAATGTGAACGACAAGTTGATTTAACGAACTCGCTGCTCACAATACCACTAGTTTTCATTCTTATTTTTCTGTACTCCATGTTATATTTTAATGTATCACACATTGAATTAATTAAATTGATTATTAGAGTATTACTACTATCAACCATTGTATATATTTACAATGAAGCTTTTTATATAATTATATATAAATAAAAATGTATAAATGAAATATGTTTTTTAAGACTGTGAAATATGCGAAAGGATTATCTAAATAAAATATAAATATGACATGGAATTACAGAACAAAATACTCCCATCAGTTCGGTTTTGTAAGATTTATCTTTCTTTTCGAAAGCTACCTCAATTTAAGTTCAATAGAAGTAATAGACAGTTTCATTATTTTTGTTATCAATGCTTATTATCCTACATACAAATCAAGAGCACATGCGGCTCTGGACCTGCGTAGCTCGCGGTTATTCGATAAACATGTAGATGAACAGGACGTCCAGAATGAAACTATTGCAATGATTTTGGTGATAATGTCTATTGTTGTAATTTGGTGAATAAATGCGTAAAGTCAGGGAGAGAGATGATGTAAATGATGAGTGTAGAACTTGACCAATTAACATAACTCTTTAACGACAAATCAAAAATAAGGAAAAACGAAAGCAAACCTAGCATTATCAGTCCCAACAACATATCAAAATTTGAGAAAAATCGAACAATGCTTTTTAGAGTTAATGTACGAGATGTTTCGGACGACCTAAATTTCACGTAAATAAATCTTATAACGCCGTTACGACAACTCAACAATAAAAAAGATTGACTCATCAGTCCCAACAACATATCAAAATTTGATTGATTGATTGATTGATTGATTGATTGTTTAACGTCCAGTGGCAAATTCTTCATGCATATTCATGCGGAAACAAGTTAGCAAACAATAAATCAATATGTAGACTACAACAAAGGGACCGGTAAGGGAGGGACTTTTAGACTGCCACTGGAAAAATTGCGGGTTGGATAGGGGCGGAAAATTT